>PVKA01001811.1:0-137145 GCA_004027165.1 Ctenomys sociabilis | reverse complement strand
CTTACCTCATGAAAATACCTTTAAAGAGAGGTTTTAGCATTTAACATGCAGAATTACCTCTCACTTGATTCAGTCTCTGAGATAACTTCTAATTACAGCTTCTTTTTCTTCTTCTTGTTTCTTTTAAATTTTCCTAACCACTCTGCCCACAAATGTTATCAATTTTCTCATTTAAGAACCATTTTTTAGAAAACATGTATGTGGTAATCACTAAAGGTTTAGGACACAACCCAGGATAAAACTTCTCTGGCTGTCATACTCAACAAGCTCATGGCACAGCACCAGCCACAGAGACAGAGCCCGCAATTCTGTGTCTATGTCCCTCACAGAAGCCAGAAACAGTGGCAGGGGAATTGGCAGGTTCATGGAAAGCAGGAAGGGAAGAGGGACCCTGCAGGATCTCTAGGAGTAAGTCTGCCGGCCAACTGGGGAGAACTACAGGGGGCTTCAGACTCTCTTGTCCTTTGGCCCCAATTCTCTCAAAACCAGTCACCCACCCACCCCACGCCTCCTCCCCACACGCCCTCCCAGCGCCTTCCGAGGTAGTCAGTCTCCCTGTTAAGAACAGACAGAGAGGATGAGCAGAGCACAGTGTCACCTGCAGCGCGAGCCCTGTGTTTGCCCTCTCAGTGGCAGGCAGTCCCAGGTGACTTGCCAACAACAGGTACTGTTTTCGGCAAGCCCTACGTGCAAGAACTCAGAAGGAAGTGGACGTTTTAAAACTTCAGCAAGAGCAGCCCACAAAACACTCTGAAAACACCCCTAACCACTTGTTACCTTACTGCCATGAACCGATGGAACATAAACCACAAGATGAGACAAAGATGGATAGTCTTGAAGCCTTAATGTCAGAGACTGAAACAAAAAAGATAAGGAAAAGAAGCTGCTTTTGTGTTTTAGGGTAAATGGGGATGCAAACATGTTAAAAGAAAGCTAAATTACAAGCACTTGGTTCTCAAATTGTTACCTTTAAAAAACATGTGGGCGGTTAGGGCAGCAGTGCTGAGGTGAACAGAACCATCCCTGGTTGGCCGAGTAGCCTTAAACAGCCTCACCAGGCTGCCCACTTCAGCAGTCTTTGCAGCACTCCGACGGTCAGCGTAAATTCAAGGACCACATAAATCATTGCTACAGGCCGCTAAGCCCCACCAGACCAATGGCTGACAGCACGAGAGGCAAATTGGTTAGCAAGAGCTTTTTTTTTTTTTTAGTTTTTTTTTTTAGTTTTTTTTTGACAGGGCTTCACCTAGGCAGCTTGGACTAGCAGTGATCCTCCTGTTTTCAGCCTCTTCAGCTCTGGCATTACATGTGTGCAGCACCAGGCACAGCCCAGGGGCGGGGCTGGTGCAGCATGGGCGCCGGGGACAGAATCGGGCGCCCACACTGGCCTAGGCAGGCGCTCAGTGTGTTGAGCTCCCTCGTGGGCCCCGGCTGTCCATTCTCAATGGCTTCTACATGTGCACCCACGCCCACACTCGGAGGCTGGGTCTGTAAGTGCTCTGCTGTGGTCTGGGCAGCAGAGGCTCCTGCCATACGGCTGGCATCTGATAGCATCTTTGTTAACGAACTTTTTGTTTTAATTATACCCTTTGTGGCAAATAACTCTGCTATTTATAAATGTCTAACACACTTTACACAAAATACTGATTTTTGTAATAGAAAAGTTTATACCTAGTAATTATAACCCTTTTTTAAATTGTAACTCTCTTATGCTGAGAACACCCAGGAATGCAGAACACTGAAATCTGTTTTCCTTAGTGCTCCCTTTCAACCTTGTCTACAGAAACAAAACAGCTCCAGGAGCTGCTCCTCCTTCTGATCAGCAAGTGTGTTTTTACATTCAGAACACGCAACACCGGGGCCAGAGCCTGATAAGCACACACTCAACTTTGGAGATAAAAAATAATCATATCAAGATTTTTATGATTAAAGAAATAACTTTTAAAACATAGGAGAGCAAAATATATTTTCTAAGGTTTTGAACAATTTGTTTCTTCCCAACTCTTAAATTTAAGAATATTGCAATTGTAAAATGAAGGACACATATGCCTTATGAAGGCTTAATTAATAAGTATATCTCAATACTTTTGTTCCTATCTAGAATGTTAGGATAGATTGCTGGGATCTGAAAATGTTCATGAGTCAAGTTACTTCTATAAACTATGTTTCATAAATACAAATGATATTCACTCCAAGAATGAATATGCACAAAGTAGACTACCAATGTGAAAGAAAAAATACAACCAGTCAAATGTAAGCAGTTTGCAATTAGTCCTCTATATCAGTCCTCTCTCTAGTAGCAAAATCCCAAAACTTTAATTGGTATCATTTTAATTAGGAGATGACTGGGAACAACTGGCTGGATTTCTCTTTCAAGTCTGAGTCTAGCAAGACAATGATATGCAATGTATTAATTATTGAAACTATTCTACTAATTAGTTTTGAAACTGTCTCACTGCTATTTGTTTCTCAACAAAACTATTTTAAAAAAATGATAAAAAAAAAAGTGAGTCTAGCATTTACTACAAAAATATACTTTATTTTTATTTTTATTTTTTTATTTTTATTTTTTTGTCTTTTTGAGACAGGGTCTCACTATGCATTTCAGGCTGGCCTTAAGCTCACTTTGTCGCTCAGGCTGGTCTCGAACTCACAACAATTCCGCTGCCTCAGCCTCCTGAGTGCTGGGATTACAGGCCTGCGCCACCACGCCTGGCTCTAAAAATATATTTTATTTTTAAAGTACTGATTCACTTGAAGACTGAAAACTATCAATTCTGGTATAATATCAGTTATAATAAATTCAACTTGAAAATAAATAACTTTAAAATAATTTTAAGTTATTTTGCATTTTCTTATTTATTTAATTTTATTATTTTTTAAAATGTATTTAGGACAGGTCTCACTACGCAGCTTGGACTCACGGTGGTCTTCCTGCTTTCAGCACTGGGATCACAGGCGTGTGACACTAGGCCCAGACTCTGGCCAGCTCAGCCTGCCGTGGGGCAGCATGTGGTGCAAGGCATCAAATCAGTCCTCGCGTTTGCCTGAGCTTGCCTACGCAGGAACTTTAGTCGGCTGAGCTATTTCACTGGCCCCATTTTGCTTTTTCAGCAATAGGTTAGATTGTATAAGTAAGTGTCTTTTTAAAAATTTTTATTTATGTATCTGGTACTGGGTCTCGCTACAGTTTGGACTTATAGTGATCCCCTGTCTCACCTTCCCAGTGCTGGGATTATAGGAGTATGCCACCACACCTGGTTCCGGGGTTTGCACAGCATGTGGTACCAGGGCTTGAACTCAGGACCTTGCACTGCCAGGCAGGTGCTTATCTCCCCAGACCAGTAAGTGGTTTTTCAGTACGAACTGCTGTCCTACTCGACTCCCTTCAGAAGCCACTGCAGTCCCCTGGGATGCCTGCTGCGACTTCCCACCCTGGAGAGCAGTGGCCAAGCAAGTCCTCCACGCACAGGCCACATGGGATTAAGGCTCTCTTAGCTCTCCCGGGGTGCCTACTTGTCCATTTTAGGTCTTTCTCTCCAAGTAAATTCTCAATAAAAGACACTGATCAGCTTATAGCTGAAGACAAACTAATAAACACACTCTCAAAATTAGTTTTAAAAATCTATCAAATTTTCAGTATGATGCCATGACACACAGATTCATAAAACTGTTAACTGAGGCTTTTTTCTTCCCCAGCACCGAGCACCAAAGCCAGGCCCTTGCAATTGTTAATTGCTGGGCAAGAGCTCTACCAATGAGCACCCCGCTGCTAAGTACTGCCTACTTGCTACTCTAAAGGAGACATCACAAAATGTGGGTCCACAGACTAAAGTGTCTATGGGGGCCCAGGAAGATGGCTCAGAGGAATAAGCACTTCCCTGGCAAGTGCAAGGGCCTGAGTTCAATCCCCATTACGCAAAAAAAGTGTCTATGGGTTCAAATACTGTCATCACCTGAATGCTCAAGTTCCACAGCTACACTTACTGGTGTAAGGCTGACCTGGCTATGACATCCGCACCCCACAGATCGCCAGGGTTGATTCGGCTGATCTGGCTGGCTAGGCGGGTGTCTGATTCCTCCCCCAATGTTCCATGTGTGTCCCTCCAGAAGCTGTGAGCTCGCTCAGCCCAAGGGACAATGCCTGCCGCTGTTTAGTCCACAACCCCTGCTGCTAGGGACTCCACACTGACTTACCTTAATAGTTGGCAGCAGCTCCACTTTCCAGGACAGGTCAACCCCTTGCCGGCTTTGAAATAAAGACAAAACATAACGAAAGAGCATACACAAGGCATTATACATTACAAATAAGCATCAGGGGAAAAGGAAACATCTACAGACCTAGCTGAGTTACACTAAGTGAGCCGCAGTCTAGAAAGTCTAATCTAGTACTCTCTACAGTTTCTTTGGCAACAAAAATAAAACATGTCTTTCCTGACTACCAACTCCATTCAGTGTTTATGAAAATTACTAGTATATTCATGTTTCACTTTTCATTTAAAAAACGCTGTAACAATGTTATAACAAATGACTGTGGGAACAAATGCAGCTGTGTGTGATTTCTGATTTTGAGAAGGAGCTAAATCTGAAAGACTTACCACATAGAAGTACTGTTTATGCAGCCGAAAATCCAACTGTTTGTATCCTGTTGATTAATAATGTAAAACAAAACACACTGAATATGGCAGTAAATACAGCAGACAGCACATGGGCCACTGCAGGGAACACTGCCTGCTCCACAGCCCTTCAGTGCCTTTCTGCTACATGATGAGCAGGAGCGAGGGAACCACGAGGTGGCACGTGAGTCAAGAGGCACACAGGAGATGCTCTCCAAAGTCACGTGGTCAAGGACAAGGAACAAAGCCCAAGGTCAACATGGCTCAGCAGGTAACCACTGGCCTGGAGCAGTGGCAGGGGACAGTGACCTGACAGTGTCTTTCATGGACAGTGTGTCACCCATGAGCATTTTCACTGAACCAACACTTTGAAAGGCTTTGGTAATGCCCATACTTTTTTTTTTTCTTTTTTCTTTTGTCGGAACCGGGGATTGAACTCAGGCCCTTGTACTTGTCAGGGAAGCGCTCTCCCTGGCTATCTCCCCGGCCCCATTGCCCATACTTTTAACCAGACAGCTATGCACCAAAGCTACAAAAAACAGAAATGAAAACTAGAGATAGAATTTCATACCAAGACAAATCCAGAGTTGAGCAATTAAAAATAATCACCTAAAACACCTGATTTTAATTACAAAATAAGCCAAGTCTAGCCTTTTACTTTACCGTTTGATCCCCATTAGATTACCAGCACATAACCTCTGCATTCAGGAATGTGTTTAGTGAGTAGCGAGTTAGTCCTCCTCAGTGCAGGGCTGAGGTGCAGCAGAGGACTGTGATACTCTAATCTGCATGTATTCTGCTCCAGGGTCTAAAAGCGACGTGACCCAAGATCTTCACTTAGGATTTTAGGGCAACAGGAGCAGCGCTCCAGGATCTACAGTGAGGATCTGACTACTGAAGTTCTTCCACAGTGCAGAAGACGGGAAGCACTAGCGGAGCGGTGCCTCACCTGTCCTTAGCATTACAGATGGGATAATGAAGAAAGGACAGTCCACTCAGCTAGCTGTCTACCAAGCCCAGGCCAGGGCCAGGGGACTAAGTTTAGCCCTAAGGGAAAATGACAGCCAGGCAGACATAGTCTCTACCCTCATGGACATTAAATAAAATTTTAAGACATGTTTTAGGAACATGGATAAGAAAGTTGACAGCAAACAATGGAGTGTTTCTGGTCTCCATGACAAGCAAACACTGGTGACTCTTGCACCCATTAGCTGTCCCACTCCCACCCATAATGTGATTGATAAAGCAAGATGAGAGCACAGATCCGCAGAGCCCAGGCAAGCACAGCAAGCAGTCCCTGACAACCCAGCTCCCTTTCGTAACAGGCTTCTGCCACCTTTCATGCGGGCTGTCCCCAGAGACGACCCTCTGGATCACAACTGCTGACATTCCACACCCTCACTTCAGGGTGTCAGGAGTCCTCCTTTGTCCAGCAGAGAGCTGAGTAGATAATGTACTACTCAAAGCCACACTAACACACAAAAGAGCAATTTCAAATCATCTAGAAAGTACTCAGCTCTATAATTGCACTGAAACTCTTAGAAGTACTCAAGAAATTACTAATTCCTAAAGTACACAGAAAATGCTGATGACAAATGTTATTATAGTTCTCAAAAAGTTCTGACTACAATAAAAACGTCTTCAATGGCTGCTAAGACTGCCTGGGGACTCTAGTGGACAGATCATGCTGGCACCCCCACGTCCACTGATAAGCCATCAAGTACAGCCAGATATACTGCACCTCCTGATGTGACACGGGAGGCACACAGCCTGCTTGTGATTCTTACTACAAAAATTAGCTCGAGTCTAACCAAGAGTCTAGATCTAATTGCCAGTTCACAGTAAACAATAGGGGATACATACTGATACCCCCAAAATGCAATTACATATTGTGGCAAGTTATGTGGGACATATAATCCTCTTTCATGAATGAATGGCATGGAGTTCAGACTGGAAGCCAATGGCAAACAGGACTAATATATAAAATTCCTTGGTAACAGTTTTGCTTACCCAGATTTATTATTTAAAATATGAATAGAATTTTAGAATTAAAGGAGTTTTGAATTCAATTTTTTCATCCTGAACACAAATTAAGGCAGAGGCAAAAACCTCAACTAAGACCAAAGGTGCAAGGTAGTAAAACACCATCTGTTTTAGAAAACTGTTTTTCCCCTGTATTTAGGACAGGGGCTCCAGGGGCTCCCCACATAGATTGGACTTGTAGAGTCTCCTGTTTTTAGCCTTCCAAGCATTGGGATCACAGGTGTGTGCCACCATGCCCAGTTTGTCACCTGCTCATCAAGCCCCAGAGGTGGGGCCGGCACGGACTGCTAGGGATCGAACCTCAGCTGCTGCATTTTAGCTAGCTGAGCTATCAGGCCACACCAGTTATAGAAAACTGTTAATACTTTAACCAAAATACTGTTCCAAACAAGTCCTTTCTGATCAATTAGATTTAATAATAACAGTTCAATATCGAAATCTACTACATTATTAGTGAACAATAGTATTTCATTTCATTTTATTTTGCAGTACTGGGGATTGATCTCAGGACTTTGTGCTTGCCAGGCAGGCACTCATGTCACTGAGCTATCTCCCCAGCCCTAACTATAGTCTTTCAATTGATACATATGCATAGAATATATCAATTATCTTACCAGCATGGTGCTCTGACAATAGGCATGAGTGTAGATTCTTCTATGATTTGCAAGAGGAAATGTAAAATATATCTTATCAGATTCCTATAGAAAGAAGAAAAATACTCAACACAGCTGTATGAGAGTGGGCCATTTCACCATTAAAAGTACAAATGAAGCAAATGAATAATTATTGCATTATCCTTTGTGTTATCAAGGACCAACATTCTAAGAGTGAGAGCAAGATGACCAGGGGCTAAGACAGAATATAAAGTCTGCCATTCTAAACTTTGCCTGCGAGTATCAGTATGAACACTTTTTTCCCTTGGGATTTCTTGGCCTTTTAGTTGTGATAAAATACCCTTAGCTATGGTTACTGAAAATGCCTCAAACTGCCAACTCAGTAGCCATAAGCATCTTTAGTGCCAGATCACGGTCCTGAGATACATTTCCCAAAAGACTCAGCTGGTATTCCCACCACTTGGGAGGCTGAGGCAGGAGGAACCTTGAGTGTGAGGCTGGCCTGGACTACACTGCAAGACCCTGTTGCAAAAAACCAAAAAAGAAATAGCTGGTACAGGTTCTGGGACAGAAGATACACAAAATGAGCTGAATATTTGAAGTGAAGAAACTTGAAGAACTGCATCAGAAAGAGTAAAGAAGGGCCGGGCGTGGTGGCGCATGCCTATAATCCCAGCACTCGGGAGGCTGAGACAGGAGGATTGTTGTGAGTTCGAGACCAGCCTGAGCTACAAAGTGAGCTCGAGGCCAGCCTGAACAGCATAGTGAGACCCTGTCTCAAAAAGACAAAAAAAAAAAAAGAGTAAGGAAGGACCAGGGTCATAGTGCCTGTCTAGCAAGGTCCTGAGTTTCATTCTGGCAACAAAAAATAAATAAATAAATAAATAAATAAAGAGTGAGGAGCCAGAGTTCAAAAGGCCTTGACTAGTCAAATGGAGAATAATCTTAGGATCAGTAGAATGAAACACAAACATATTTATTTATTTTTGGCAGAATTGGGGATTGAACTCATGCCCTTGTGCTTGCCAGAGAAGCGCTTATTCCACTGAGCCATCTCCCCAGCCTAATACAAACATATTTAAATCCATGAATTCATAATCATACCGAGGAGAGGCATCTAAGGCCAGCAACTGACCAACTGGTTACTCTGAAAACCATCAAAGAGGCAAAAAGCGAATATTTAAGCAATGAGCATTTTTTTTCTTTTATGACTTATTTCCACTTTGACAAACTTAGTAGATGTGAAAGTTTTCTACATAGTAGCTCAGATAATAAATGATTTAATGACAACAGGAGTTCCTCATCAATAGCTATTAATATCACAGTCTAACAAAAGCAAAAACAAAAGGAAAACCTGAATCTTATGAAGCATCTAGCTTCAACCTGCTAAAGCACAGTAAAAGTTGGTAAAGGATATGAATACTGAATGAGCACAGTAATTCAGTCGGCAAAATCAAGACTGGGAAACTATCATAAGAGGGCCTACCCTCACCAATAAATATTTCTTTTTGGCAGAACCAAGGATTGAACTCAGGCCCTTGCGCTTGCCAGGGAAGTGCTTACTCCACTGAGCCATCTTCCTGGCCCCAAATAAATAAGTATTAAGGAAAAGTGGAGAGTCTGAGAGGCCTGAGTGACACAACCAATGACCACATGTAGGCCTTGTTTAGATCTTGACCTAAATATACAAGCTGAATAACAAAGGGAAACAATTTATGGTATAATTGGAAAACTAAATATTGATTAGATATTCAGGAATTATGAAATGGGGGGAAATAGTACATGGTTATCTTTTTATGAGGAGCCTTTATCTCTTATAAAGGAGTATTACAACATTTTTGAAAAAGAATCCTTTGGAGGAATACTTACATTGTAAGCCACATAAGTCCACTTGGACACTTTTACTGGAACCCACATAGATGTCCCTTGAAGTGAAGGAAATTCATTTACTTGCCTTTTTAATATTAAATTATTTCTGTTTTTGAATCCTGATGAAACACTTCTCGACCCTAATGGAGGAGTGGTTTCTGTACACTGACTACTGTCAGAGAACCCCAGGAGCATGTCTTCCCAGGCTGTTCAGCACCTGGCACTCACAACACACAAAAAGCGCTACATTTGTGGGGTGTCTTTAAGGAATCATTGATAGGTGAAAATAAGCACCTCATTTCCCAAGCACAGCATTTTTTTTCTGCCAAGTGTAACTGATATTATGTTTACCAACAAAATTTACCAGTGAAGATATGCTGGTAATCCAAAGCCTCAAGAGTAAATGGCGTTGAGAAACTGAAAGGCATCAAAACTACTGCAGCTTTTACTTCATGTGACTGAACTCTATAAACATTTCTGGGATCAGGGTGCAATTCAGAGTCAGAGCGTTTGCCTAGCATGCACAGATCCTGAGTTCAGTCCTCAGCACTGCAAACAAACAAATGAACGAATGAACGAACAAACCCTCTGTGTCATTTTATTTTCGGCACAAAATTTCTGTAAGTATCCTACAACTTGCTTTTCTATTTTTACAATTTTAAACTAAGAAACTCACAGGGAAATTAATAAAATGCCAGGGTCATAATACTTGTATCACAATTTCAAAGACTTGTGTCTGCCAGTTCCAAACTTACTTAATAATGAAAAGCTCTACTTATAGCATGTCATTAGCACCAACCTGTTAAGTCAGAAATTATTGCTGGGTTTCCCTCGAAACGTTTCGCTGGGTGTCTTATGAAGTGGTGATTCAGAACTGACAACTTCTTCTTGGGGTCCCGTGTTATCTATAAAGAGCATCGATACGCTTGATGTCCTTTCGTAATAGGGCAAGTCAATGACGCAAGGCTTCAGGTCCTGTCACAGGCAAAGCTCTTCGCCCATCACCACAGGCTTCTAAAAGACTTTTTTTTAATCTGCATTTCAAAGATTAGGAAACTAAAACAGAAAATTAATCAACTTATCCCCAGATCACACAGCTGAAAGAATCTGGGAGGGATTTATACCCAGGTATTCCACCCCTATGGCCTATGTTTTAATCGTTATGCATCAATAACTCTCAAATAAGTAAAGCACTATAAAACGTAGAGAACCAGAAAAGGGCTCATCTAGCCACTCCAGCATACTAGCTCCACACAGAGCAGGGCCAATCCCGAACCATCACCAGTCACTAGGATTGCCTAGTGTCCTTTCCCGGAAGCCATCCCCTTCATTACATGCTAGTATTATGGTTTTCTCTCATATCATGAATTACTGAAGAAACATGATTTATTAAATTTAGATTCAAGCACAATTTTTTTTTTTTTTGGCTGTTACTTTTTATTTTATTTTATTTTTTCCATTTATTTTTATTATTTTATTTTATTTTTTCCAATTTTTTAAATAATACATCTGTTTAATGTATTTCTATTCTTCACTGATTAGAATAAGGTCTTTCTCCAGCCTATGATATGTACGTTTGTACGCAAACTTGCTATTTTAATTGATTCTATTCTGTAGTACATTTAGCTGCGTTCTCTCAGAGGCCTAACACCTCTGCCAGTTAAATGGCACACTGTACAACATGAGCACTCCAAACTGCTGGTACTGGACCACAATCACAGTGTTAGTTCTGTGAAGCTTAGCTATTTCAATAAACCTAACAACCTGGCTTACTACTGGGCACAGCACAGAATGATCAGGGTGTTCCCAAGAATCCAAAGTCTAGGGTCCCAAGAGCAGGTATTCGGCTTTTCTGAGGAGAGAAGGGAAAAATCCAGAGAACCCTTTCCTTCTCTCAAGAGTATACGAGAAGAGAGAGGTTCAGGGACACTCTGGAGAGGAGACCTCACGCAGCCCTCCTCAGTGAGGCCACCCGCACGGTCTCCCCAAAACTGCAGTCTGCTGGAAAAAAGCTGCAAAACTACCCGCACTACAATATTTTGCCATAATGAAAAAAAGTTACCTAAAAACCAGAAATGATTTCTTCCAAGGGAAGAGCTGTAGCTCACAAAACGTATTTCCAGGGACCGCTGGTACACTGCAGGGACACCCACTGCACTGGCTGTTTAGTAGGAATAACAAAAATGTTTCCAGTTCACTGGGAAGAAATGTAATAGGCCTGTCTGAATTTTACAGTAATCTTTAGTGTCTTCCCTGCTTATCTGCTAGAGGACAGGAAAGGGATGAAAAGGTAAGGGAATGCTCCCTAGAGGGTGCTGTTCCCGGCGTTCTGCTAGCAGAATGCCACGGGAAGCCACCAGCGTGAGGAGTCCACAGTGGGAAGTCGCATGCGGACGTACACACAACTGACACCCTCGTGAGTGTGGGCTGTTCAATGAATGTATCTGTTTTGATCTTTTCAGAAAGGTAAAGACACTTTTAAAAACATGGCTCAAAAATAGTAAGACAGATCATGTTCACAATAGTAGGTAAACATACTATAAAGATGGCTTCAAATAGTACTTTTTAAAAATGGAAAACAGTTGTATATACATCAAAGTTTTCAGGAGTAAAGTGACAAATGAAGAAAAATTTAAAACTTCATTCACTTTCATTATATTTTATGAGTTATTAACAGTGATAAAAAATGTTATAAAATGTGTATGTCAATCCTGGAACCAACTAAAATTGATGGAAAATATATGTTTCTATTTTCACAAAAGAAAAAAAAAACAACCTTCATTAAATCTATCATTGCTACAATGAAAGCTTTCATTGTGGTGCAATAGATTTTAGTTTAAAAATACATACTTGTTTAGTATCAGCATCAATAAGATCGAAGAATGCTCGGATCGTAGTCAACTGCAACTGTCTACACCTAAAGAATAAAGCAAGCATTACATAGGAAGTTCCCTCTTTTTTGAAATCCTTTATTTATTTATTTATTTATTTATTTATTTATTTATTTATTTGGAATAGGGTCTCGCTGCACAGCTGACTCATGGTGACCCTCCTATCTCAGCCTCCCCAGCACTGGGATTACAGGCGCGCACCACCACACCTGGCTTTGGTGGCTGGCTCAGCGCACCTGGGGACAGGGCCAGCATGGCATGTGGTGCTAGGGTTTGAACCTGAGTCCTTGTGCCTGCTGGGCAGGCACTTAGATTGCTGAGCTATCTCCCCAGGCCAGGAAAGTTTCTTAAAACATGTATTTTTGATCCAAACCTGTGTCTATATTTAATGAAATACCTTAGTTTCTTTTAGGTATAAACTAAGAAAGTACTTAAATGAGAAGTCATCCTCAGGAAGTCTGTGTCTTATGGCCAAAATCTGTACATGTAAAGGAAGCAACACGCCCTGGCTGTATCACAGTGTGACTGCCCTGATCCTTCGGTGTCCAAATCACCTCGCCACGGCCCCTAACTGCACACCCCGCCCATGCACTTCTCAGGTGTGAGCCCCCGCAGGTGTGCACTGTGGTGCCTGCAGCTCCTGGCCTGCACAGGTGCAGAAAGGGCACAGGAGAACCCAGGCCAAGACACAAAGGCAGGCACTGGATCTGCTTTTCTTTTCGCCATTTTAATATTAAGTTTACTGCCACCATGGCGAGGTACATAATGATGACATTCACCCGCAGGCATCAGTGCTTGTGCGTGACCTATCTTGTTCCCTGATCCCCTCCCCTTTCAACCCTTTTCTCATTTACAAAGGCTCTGCTTCCATTTTATCCTTCTTTTCTCACTTTTCCCCTTCCTTCTCCCCCTCCGCTGTCCCTAGTTCCCCTTTCCTTTTGAACAATCTCCCCTATTTCACAATCTCTGCTGTACACTTTGATTTCTATTCTCTTTCACTTTCTCTTACCAGAGACAACATGATGTTTATGCACATGTCTGATTCATTTCACTTAAGAGTATGGTCTCAGGGTGCATTAATTTAGCCATAAATGTCTCAAGTTACTCCATTGTATAAAAAAGCCTCATCTTTATCCATGCATGAGCTGATGGGGCATTTGGGCTGTTCCCAAGATTTAGATATTGCGAACTGTGCTGCCATAAACATGTGTGTGCACATGTCACTAAGTATGGAGCTTTTAATTCTCTAGAGAAGATGCCCAGCAGGGGTAGCTGGGCCAAATGGGACCTCTAGTCCTAGTTTTGCGAGGAGTCTTCCCATTGATTTCCATAGTGGTTGCACCAGGCCACATGCCCACCAACAGTGGAGAAGGGTTCCTTTTCCCCACAGTCCCTCCGACTTCATTAGTTGGTTTCTTGACTATAGACATTCTTTCTGGGGTGAGATGGGATCTCAGCATTGTTTTAATTTGCATTTCTCAATGGCCAATGTTGCAAAACATTTTTTCATATGTTTATTTTCCATTTCTACTTGTTCATCTGAAAATTATGTATTCATCTCAGATGCCTACTTTTGGATTGGGTTTTTAATTTGGGGATGTGATTTTTTTCAATTCCTTTTTTTTTTTTTTAAGATTTATTTATTTATTTGGTAAAGGGTCTCACTATGCAGCTCAGACTCATAGTGATCCTCTTGGTTCAACCTCCCCAGCACTGGGCTTACAGGCATGTGCCAAGGGTTCCAGGGGTCAACCTGTGCAGGACTGGCATGGCACGCAGTACAGGGGATTGAACCTGTGTCCTTGCACTTTCCAGGCAGGCGCTTAGACCACCGAGCTATCTCCCCAGCCCTTAGGTGGTTCTATACTTGTGTACTTCTCCCTAGGACAGTCACTACTATATTAATTAAATCTGAGAGTGGTGACTGGCCAAGGGCTCAGTCTTACCACAGTTACATTTAATTCTATGATGAACTCAGATTTTGATATCTGAGTGGCATCACTGGAAACAGGTGTCACTGATTCTTTAAGGGACCTTACAGATTGTGAAGAAAGTGTTGGTCTAGAACAGAGCTCAGAGTGTGGAGCCCTCACTGAGTCTTGGCACACAGACCCACCCCATTCAAGATAAAGCATGCAAAAGCTCACACACCAATTAATGCACTGATGACCGAGATCACCACGCTAAGTTACCCTAACTCACCACACAATGGAAAGGTGGTCTGTTGAGACCCACGTCTTAGGCACTGCTGAACTCTAAAAGGAAAGAAAAAAATCAAACTTAGAAATGCATATTTGTTCTCCTCTGAAAGGTCCGAAATTCTTTTAAGCAAACATTTATTAACACATAACACTGTTGTCACTATGATATTCTTATAGATATTTTCAAATGATACTCTTTTAAAAGGTAATTCAGATTTTAAGATATTCCTGCTTATATATAACTCTCTACTATCACTACTGGTCAGCCAAACTTAAACTACTTTCAGCTTACTGAAAAATTAGCAGGCAGAGCTGGGGTTGTAGGATTATATTAAGAGGATTGGGAGATAGCAATGACCACTATCAAGAGTGGAAAACTGGTGTGCTTTCCAGAGGCCAAAGAGGAAAGGCAGCTGAGCACTGTCTGCAATCCCAGCACTTGGTAGGCTGAGGCAGGAGGATGGCTGTGTATTTGCGGCCTTTTAAAAATTACTAGAACATCTAGGGATTCCGAACTGAAGTTTTTAATGCCTAACTTCTCGTCCTTCTAACGTCATTTGAGATGGGCACTCCTGGTTCTTTGTGAGATGGTTTTAGTGACCGTGAAGGGAAAGCCAGTCAAACCGAGTCAAGAGATGAGACCAGAGGCTGAGACCGAGCTTCCTCTTTGTCCCACTGAGTTCTTGGGACACAGCATGAAGGAAGCTAACCTAGCGCTGCCAATGCTAATGTCTAGGGTTCTATCACAGTCCAACGCTTTCCTTATTTTGCAAAATGCCTCTGGATGGTTAGGCTGTGGGAGGGCAAAAGGCTCCAAGTGTGCGCCTGGCACAGAGAAGGCTGCGCTGCAGGAGGGCAGCCCTGAGGGAGCCGAGGCCTCTCTTGCCAGAGCACGGCTTGGCGTGGGGACGCTGCGCGTGACAACAGCTCAGTGCGGGGGAAATCACACCCAACCGAGCAGGGGCTCGGCAAACATGCAGTTCCACTTCTCACGGCAGCTCCTTCTGCACCAAGGACACAGTGAGCTGCCATCTGAGCACAGTCACACAGATGACAACAGAAACTGCCAACAGACAGACGCAAGGACACAAACAGAGGCAGAAAATGCCTCGCTAGTGAATGAAGCACACAAAGCTAAAGCAGTGGGTGTGTGTAACTTCTATGGGCCCGGTTTCAGGCTTGTACTCTGTAAATGAGTTTGGAGTTGCATGTCGGGAAGAAAGAGGAACAGCACACTTGTTGAATAAGCACTAATATATTTGGTAATTACAGCTTACTGAAAAAATAGCAGGCAGAGCTGGGGTTGTAGAATTATATTAAGAGGATTAGGAGACAGCAACGACCACTACCAAGAGTGGAAAACTGATGTGCTTTCCAGAGGTCTTCTCTGGAGGAAAGGCAGCTAAGCACTGCCTGCAATCCCAGCACTTCATAGGCTGAGGCAGGAGGATGGCTGTGTGTTTGCAGCCAGCCTGAGCTACATGGTGAGCTGAAGGCCAGCCTATCCTACATAGCAAGAATCTGTTGCAGAGGGGGAGAGAGAGAGAGAGAGAGAGAGAGAGAGAGAGAGAGAGAGAGAGAGAGAAAGAGAGAGAGAGAGAGAGAGAAGGCAACATAAGAAAAAAGGGAGCTTTCATGAAGGTGTAATGGAAGCAGACACATGCCGTGGAAGCCGTGCTTCCTTTCCTGCACAGCAGGATGACTTTCTCTGGTCCCGCCCACTGTCTCACCACGCTGAATGCCATGGACAGCAGTCTGTTCCAGCGGTTCGGCTCGCTACTACACAGATGTGCTCTCCACCCCAAACGATCCTTCCTAGTCCCAACAGGTAAATGTCTTTTAAGTGTTCATGCTTGAGAAGTGCTCATATATTACTACTTGTTAATTTTTTAAGAAGTGAACATATATACAGACATAGTAAAGATTGTATAATACTGTACTTCAGGTCCAAATTATAAAACAGGTTATACAACAGCTATTTTTGAGGCAAATTCTGTAAGTAAAACATTTCTGCCAAAGACATAGAAATGCAGCAATGGATTCTCAAGTGATCGAAGTTATTTAAAATGACTGTTTTAGCACGTGACATGCATAACAACCAAGCCTAGGAAATACGTTAATCTGCCTAAGCTGCTTGTGTTTACCAAAGAGCTGGCATCCAGCTTTGTAAGCAATTGTAACACGCAATGCCGCACGACA
Source organism: Ctenomys sociabilis (assembly GCA_004027165.1). Taxonomy (NCBI): domain Eukaryota; kingdom Metazoa; phylum Chordata; class Mammalia; order Rodentia; family Ctenomyidae; genus Ctenomys; species Ctenomys sociabilis. The sequence continues at coordinate 120,712 of PVKA01001811.1, read as the reverse complement.
CTGAGTCACAGCGCTGAACACGAGGCTTGAGAGCTGCGACGATTCTGTGCCGAAGCTGTCCCAGGCTCATCTCAGTTCTCCAGTAGGGGAAATGATGGGCAAGAGCAAAACAGCGCGGTCATCCTGCTCTGACTGCAGCAGGCGCTTGATTCACAATACCTATGTGGTGACTGCAGAGCAACCTGAGGAGGGCCAACAGGCCCAATGAACTAGGAGACTCCTACGAGGAGGAGCGACTAGGAAAGAGTGACCTGTCCCCTCAAGGCAACAGGAACAGGCAGACCACATTCTGCAGATTTTTCTCTTTAGAAATACTGAGACAGGAGGATTGTTGTAAGTTCGAGACCAGCCTGAGCTACAAAGTGAGCTTAAGGCCAGCCTGAACTGCACAGTGAGACCCTGTCTCAAAAAAAAAAAAAAAAAAAAAAAAAAAAAAAAAAAAAGAAATACTTAGACTTGGTGTAAACATGGAGTTATGACTACTATCTTGATGCACCCCCGTTGGCTTGAGCCACCGGTGGTCTAGGCATGACCATCCGCGTCTGAGTCCACACTGTCCTAACGGCTATGTGTGCCCATGGGTAGGTCAAGCTGCCGGCAGCGAGCCACGTGAGTTACAGCTCTGCCATGAACATGTTAACTAAAGACTTCAAGGCTGAATGTGTAAGAAAGTTCGAGACGGGAAACTTGAGGTCGCTTTGTACAGGCCACTTAAATCAGCCAAAGACCAAATAGTTACTGGCCTAGCAGGGAAGGGCAATTAGCTAACTCACCAGAGCTCTACTTTTACTATCAAAGCTAATTACATTATTTAAAAGCTGGTGACTTCACTTGAGGGCGGCAGAGGGGAGGGTGCGGTACGCCTGATTTCCCTAATTGAGTGCACAGCGCGACACTCAGCAGCCAGGTTCCCTTCAATTTCAGTCCTCATTTTCTTACAGTTACACCTTCATCCATGTCCAGGTCTTAAGTAAGACACAAGCAAATCCTACTCCAGGGTCCCCTAACTTCCACGGACTCCCCTGGCCCATGGACTCAGTGTCAGGTGCTCATGATGTCCTCTGTCCCACGCACACCCGTGCGAGCCCACGTGGCCAACGCAGCCATCATTCCCAAGCAGCTTTTCTCTTTCATGCTTCACTGTTTTATTATTTCAATAGAATCTTTAAAAAAAATTTACCACAACAGATAAGGCACTGGTATGATGGCTTAATTTTGGTAGAAAAGTTAGTCCTGAACGAACTTGGTAATCCCGGAATCCTCCAGCTATAGAAAGTGTGGTGAAATTTATGTGGCGAGCATTTAGAATCCAATAGTTGTTTACAGTCATATAAAAATCTGGTAAGAAAAAAGAGAGGCAGTGAAAATAGGAGTCATTCCCTTCAATAATACCAAACTCTAATTGCATTTTTCTTTAAGCTATCTACTTATAAACAATATGTTACATTTCTCTACTTTGAGAAAAATTAATGTATTTTCATTTATTCCCACTTGCCTATTAAGAGTACAAAAATGAAGTCATTAAAAGAATCAATAAGAAAAAAAAACCCATCTATTTTACTAGCTATGACATACCCATATGCAAACATGAATTTATACTCCATAAGCATTTTTCAAGAGCCATACAGTGTAACAAAGAAAACTCTACCAATCTTTTAAGAGTTCACTACCCTGAAGAGTTGTAGACTTCTGTGGTATCCGATTCCCGATACATAAATGTGTTTACCCCTCTCTCTTTCTCTTTTTTTTTTTTTTTTTGTCTTTTTGAGACAGGGTCTCACTGTGCAGTTCACGCTGGCCTTAAGCTCACTTTGTAGCTCAGGCTGGTCTCGAACTCGCAACAATCCTCCTGCCTCAGCCTCCTGAGTGCTGGGATTCCAGGCCTGCGCCACCACGCCCTGCCTCACCCGTCTCTGTTGTGGTAGTGTCCCTATTCTAAGAGCTGAGCTACTTTATGCAGTGCTTCTTGAAAGTTCTTGTGATCTATCAGGATAGCAGCACTGATGTTATTTTTAGAATGATGTTGCTGTGGAAAGGCTCAGGGTTAGAAGTCTACGTATGAGAGTAAGCAGCTCAGAGGGAAGAACATGCACACAGGGACTGTCTACGGAAGGCACTTCAGTGTCAAGGGTTACCAAGGTGAGGTGGGAAAAGGCGCGCTCATGGCTTTCTCTGATCATGAGAAGTTAATGCATTTTTATCCCAGCATTTGAGCCCACTCAGGTCTCTGGTAAGGGAAGCTCTCTGGATTGCAGATCCCAGCAGTATGTGCTTAGGCTGTCACAAGGCTGAGCCTCAACATCTGGAGGACCTGGGACTAGAGTACCAGTGGGCCATGCAAAGGTCAAAAATCCAGCAGACACACTGTACATTAATACATTACTATTCCTACCTAGGCAAACAACCTTGAGGCGCAGAGCAAGGGTTTACAGACACCTCCAAACTGGCCCTGGATCACGGCAGCACAGGACAGCAGAGGTTGGCCTGGCTCTCCTCTTCTTCCTGTCCCAAGCCATTTCTGCATGGTGAGGGCCTTGTGTGTAAGTGCACACACTGCCTGCATGTCCCTCGTAAGCCGAGGCTGTCCCTTCCTGCCCCAGGAGAACATGGCCAGGCAAGAAGGCCCAGGTGCCCCGGGAGAGGGCCTGGGGCTCACAGCAAGAGGTCTGTGAGCCAGCTCCCGGCTGTGGTCTGAGGGTGAGGCACAGCTACAGGAGCACCCTGCCGGGGAGGGTGAGGCCTGGGGCACAGCAGCTCTACACCATACCCAGGACACAGAGACCCACTTCTGACACTGTGTCATCTGGTTCTGGAAACTGAAAATCCACCTCTGCTGGAACTGTTTTCAGTTCTAGTTCTGACTTAATGCAACTGAAAAATACAGAATAGAAAGCTTACTAATTAAACTTTTGGCTCTGAGCATCACTTTTAGCCTGAGCCTGTGAGAAGGGGCCCACCACCACCCTTCCGACTCTCAGGGCTCTTCCACAAGGATTCGCTCCCAGCGTATTTCCTGGTGGTCTCAACTCGCCTTAATCTAGTCTACATGGCTCACCTACACATACCACCAGAAATGTAGTGACACGAAAGGTTCTCAATCATACTGACAAGCAAGGAGATATTTGGCCTTTAACTGTGTCTTTGGGTTTGTGAGACAGTGTCTTGCTTTGGGATGCAGGCTGGCCTTTTCTTCCTGCCTCTGCCTCCTGAGCACTGGGATTACGGTGTTCACCTCCATGCCTAGCACCTTTTCTTTTCTATTTAAAAAAAATTTTTTTAATCTTTTATTTATTTCTTCATACAGGGTCTCACTATGTGGCTCAAACTCATAGCGATCCTCCTGTTTCAGCCTCCCCAGAGCTGGGATTATAGGTGTGTGCCACGACGCCTAGTTTTGGTGACCAGCACGGCATGTGGCACCAGGGATCAAACCCATGTTCTTGCATTTCCCAAGAGGTGCTTAGGCTGCTGAGCTACCTCCCCAGTCACCCCTTTCCTTTTTTTTTTTTTCCATTTATTTTTATTTTATTAAAATACAAATGTCAATCAGACAGTTTCAAGACACCTTAACCATACAGAGTCGATGAATTAATACATTGCAAACTGTTTTCATATCCCCTTTCCTTTTTAAAATCTGTTTTCATTTATGACTTACATGTAGTAAAAGATTTAAACAACTGTAATAGCAAAATTAGAAGGTTTGTTATTAAGATATTCCTCTAAGAAAAAATTTTAAAATGTCAACATTTCCAAAAAGTACACACCAAATACTTCCAGAAAATAAACTATTATTTGGTAACATTATAGTGTTAGGATGGGAAGTTTAGAAAATTTGGTTGGCCTCACTAGGGTATATTTATTACTTAACTATGAAAAAAACTTTCTAAAAGTAACACAACGGAAACTTTAATGGGTAGGAAGCTATACAGAGGTGTGGCGGTGCATGCCTGTAACCCTAGCACTCAGGGGCTGAGGGGGAGTGATGGCTGCAAGTTCGGGGTCAGCCTGGGCTACGCAGCGAGAGACCCTGTCTTAACTCCCCTTCCAAAAACACCAACAACAAATAAAACCCAAAATAAGAGCTACATGGATGCACTGACGAGAACAAGAATTCTTTCTACAGGTTTTCTCCTCATATAATATTCCTACGAGCAGTGAGACTCTTATTTGACTCACAGACTCACTTGATGACCACATCCCACACCCTAATGCTATCCAGTCTTCTGCCCTGTAAAGCAGCACACCTCCACAGGACGTCATATGTACAGACCACGCCGAGTGAGGGGCACGGCACAGCTGGGCTGAAGGGCAGCACTGGTTGGACCTTCTGGCCCTATGACTCTGAGCGAGACTTTTATTAAAGCTGGGCCGTGGGATGGGCCTATATAATATGAGCTCCTCAGAAGGCTGAGACGAGAGGATCGCAAGTTTGAGGCCAAGTGAGGCATCTGAGTGAGGCACTGTCTTTAAAAAAAAAAAGAAAATCATTATCCTGACCTTTCTTACTCATAAAACGGGGATAATAATGGTACCTTGCTGAGAAGATTGCAATAGAGACAAAGTCTGCTAACACAGGTGAAGTTCTTAAATTTTTTTTTGGCAGAACTGGGGATTGAACTCAGGCCCTTGCGCTTGCCAGGGAAGTGCTTATTCCACTGAGCTATCTCCCTGGCCTCTGTATGTGAAGTTCTTAACACACCCAAAATATATTGAGAGTTCAATAAGCACTAGCAACTCTAACAGTGTACCTATTTTTAAAAAAGCATTGCTACTATTTTAATGAAATGTAAATGTGTCTTTAATAGGATACTGAGTAGTTAACAAAGCACAGGAAGTGCATACATTTCTTAAGAAAGGGGGAATCATCCTGGAGAATAATCAAACTGCAGCTCTGGTACCTACGACCTCCATGCTCAGACCACTTGGGAAGAGGAAACTGACAGTGGGATTACAGGCCTAGGTGGGAAGCTATGAGAGATGCCACAACTAGCGTGCTGATGAGCAACTGAGCAGCGTCAAAGGCTATAAAGCCAGGGTGCTCTCTGCAGCGAGAGCTGCAGGACAGCTTCCTTCCTCCTGGGCATGAATGTGAACCCTGAGGTCAGACCGCCCAGGGAGGGGCCTCACCTGTAATGAACCGGTCCAGCGGCATCACAGGAGCAACATGAGGCGTGGCCTGCGTGACCAGAAGATTTACCAGCTCTTGCTTAAAGTTTCTCAGTGTAAGTAGTGCTCTTGCAACAAGGCCACCCATGGAATGACCAACTATTGCCACGCTTTTGGGAGCAAATTCTTGACCCTATTGAAAAAAACCACCACAGCATAATTAATTAGTATTGTAATAAATGTACTACATGTTTCACTTTGCAAATGAACAGGAAAATTAAACTCTCTCTAAGCCTTCTATCATATGATACAGAAACCCATCTTCATGTAGTTTTAACTGACAAACTAAAACTGCTCAATACATACTTTGTCTGCTATCATTTTTCAGACTGGCTTTCTGAATAAAATCCATTTGCTTGCCTAGCAAATCATGTTTTACCATTTGCTATTAGATTCTACAGAATAGTAGAATCAGATTATTTGTATAAAACTGAAAACAGCACAAAAACTGCCCCAAAATTATAGTTGTCATAGCAACGTACCATTTTGTCATGTGGCTATCTCACATATCGCTGTATTACATCCTGTGTCTCCTATTTTATTTCTCTATTCTGAGTTTTGGCTTAAAAATAAAGTCACATTCCCAACACTAGCTACGAAAAATTTTTAAATCAGTACTGTATTTCAAACAATCCCTTGTTTCCAGCACTCACCACCAGTTCAGCTCATCACTCTATACTGACTCTGCTTTTGCCTCTGCTTTTGCTTCTCCTGCAGAAAAGAATGAGCACATGGGAGCCAGCCGCTGACCCCAGAACAGACTACATGCCTGAGAGTGAACCTTGAGGTCAGAGGCATCCACCATTGCTAGGTGGTGGGCAGTATGACCTGGGGGGAGCCGCGGGGCCTCCAGCGGGATCTGGGGCTATACCAGACAGGGCCAGCAAGGAGATCAGCACCCAGTGACAGACAGCCTTGGGGGCGCGTCTCTAGTGAACCTCCCTGGCAGGCACAGAAGTCGCCCTTGGCTGACACGGCAATTCAACGCCAAGTGACTGCTCTCTCATAGAACTTCTGCAGGTTTACACCGGTTTTCTCCAGACTTCCACCTCTCACCACTTCCCTTTGCTGGGCTTGCTTTGTATTACTTCCCCACAATAAATTATGACTATGAATATAATTACAGGATGAGCCCTGGGCTCTTCCCGGCCAATCATCAAGCCTGGGAAGGGGCTTGAAGCCAACGTTGATGCTTGTGCTCTGAAACCTACCCTCTTCAGCCTTCCAAAGTCCAAAGCACAGCCATTCTGCCCACTTCCTTCTTGCATTGGTGTTTTTCCTTCTCCACTGGCTCACTCTCACCCACCTATAAATACACTGTGTTCTTCTTAAAAATAAAAGCAGGGGCCAGGGAGATAGCTCATCAGCATAAGCGCCTGCCTGGCAAAAATACAAGCAACTCTTAACTCTCACTTTCCTCTTGGTGGCCACATTTTTCTCTATGTATCTTCACAGCAAATTCTGCAGAAACCATGATCTGCACAACACTTGCCGTCCCTGTAGACTCCACTTCCACACACCTTTTAATCCATCCTTATCAGGGCTTACCGCAAGGCACAAGATGGCTCCTGCCAAGGCCCCAGGGAACCACACAGTTAAGTCTGTAACCGTCGCCCTGCTCGGCCTGGCAGCAGCGCATGGCAGAGCATTTGCTCCTTCACTCTGAGGTGCTCGCTGTTTCCCTGACAGCAGGCCCCCACCTTCCCTCTGACCTTCCTAGGAGCTCCGTTTCTGCTGCTGGTTCTTTTCATCTTGTCTCCTACAATGGAGAGACCAGGCCTTTGAACTCTCTTTGTTGCTAGCACTGCAGACTGTCAGTCACTACTTTCCATCTCATGGCTGTGAATTCACCTGCATCCTGTCAAACACCAAGTAATTTACTGCCCTCTTCTCCAGAACTGCAGCCTTAAGCTCTTAATATACAAGAGCCATCCTTAGAAGAACTGCGTCTCACACCAAACCTGTTTAAGTTCTTGGCTCTTTCAAAAGCTACAGCCTTTCTCCCTTCATTGAAGAGCAATCCAGTCTCTTCAGCTGTACAGCCAAAAACCTCAGATCACCCTTAGCACTTCTTTTGTTCTACTCTGACCTGCCAACATCTTGCTTCAATATTTCTTTCTTTTTTTTAATACTAGGAATCAAGCTCAGGATTTTGCACTTGCCGGGGGGGCGCCGTGCCACTGAGCTACTCTGACCACTTCAGCTCCTTCTGACTGGACTGGAGCCACCACTGTCTCTTGCCTGAGCTGCTGCCCTCCTGTTCTCTCGGCTTCCACTTTGTCTTCAATGTGTCCTCCAGCACTGAGAAGTAAGGGCACAGCACTCTCTCACTCTAAAGCCTCTAGCAGCTAGATGTATTTAAGTAAAAGGTAAAAATCCTTAAAATTGTCCATGTCTCCACGACCTGTCAGCTCCCTGCACATCTACCAGCTTACAGCCTGTCCAGTGCTTCCAGTGCCCTGGTGTGTTGGTCCATGTACCGGTTTCTTACGCACAGGCCTTTCCTTGTGTTAAGTGGCCCATTCGCTCATGCCCTCGGTATGTATCAGGCCACATAAAGGAGTCTCCCTGGCTGCCTTTATGTGTGCCTACAGCCCATGGCCGCCATCTCCCTCTCTGGCCCTGTTTTCCTCACTGGCACTTTAACTACATGAGATGTGGCCTTCTCATTTATTATGCTTACCCACCTCCCCCCTCGACAGTGCGAGTCCTATAGGCCTGGACTTTGGTTTTGCCCACCACTGTACTGACTCGCATCAGGATGAGGTCTCTCCACCGGGAACAGGAGTTCTCCCCAGCCCACACCAAGCCCATCCTGTCTAGCAGATCCAGCTGTCCTCTCCAACTCTTGTCATACTCGCTTGTAGTGCAACTCTTCCTTTCTAAAATATCTCAACTTAAAAACAGTTTACTTGTTTTAATATACAGTCACTAGAAAAAATATAAAGAAAAAATAGAGAAAAGAAAAAACTACCTACTATATGCCTAGTATGTAACATTGAAGATTCAGTTTACTATGAATTACACTTACAGGAAATAAACCTCACTATATGATCACATCTTACTTAACTAATAAATACTTTTTCAGATATATAAAAGATTACTTTCATCTCTTAATACTTATAATTACTCAGGCTAGAGGAGATTGCTCCCAGCACTACTTTTTTTTTTTTTGTCTTTTTGAGACAGGGTCTCACTATGCAGTTCAGGCTGGCCTTAAGCTCACTTTGTAGCTCAGGCTGGTCTCGAACTCACAACAATCCTCCTGCCTCAGCCTCCCCAGTGCTGGGCTTACGGGCATGCGCTACCACGGTCAGTCTTGGTGGCTGGCTCAGCAAGCCCAGGGGTGGACCAATGCGGCATACACTGGGGATAGAACCCCAGTCTCTGTGCTTGCCTAAGCAGGTGCTTAGCCCGCTGAGCTATCTCACTGGCCCTGGTATTTTCATACTGATTGTCAAGTGTAGTGTTCTATACATCTAAATAAAGTTAAGCTGGCTAACACTGTCCAAGTCTTCTATTCCTGACCTCCTTACCTACTTTTAGGGGTACAGACTGAAGTCTTGAACTCTGCAGAAGCACCCATTCCCTTCAGTTCTGTTAGCTTTTACTTCATGCACTTGGAAGTTCTAGTTGGACACACACTTGGGATTATCTATTTTCTGGAAATGTGCCCTTTATTCCTGACAATATACTTTGCCCTGGGATCTGTTTTATTAATTTAGCCATACCCCATCCTAGTTTTTATGTGACCTGTATTTTGTATTTTCTTCTGTTCACTTACTCAGGCCCCTGGGACATTCATATTTAAAGTGGCCTTTGCTTTCTAGACTCAGAGGAGAACTTTAGCGTAGTTGAGTGGATATTGCTTTTATAACCAGTCTGACAAAACATCCCTTTAGCTGGAAAGTTTAACTCATTTAGAATAATGTCATTATTTATATATGTTGAACACTATCATTTTTTGTTTCCTGTTTGTCCCATCTGTTGTTTGCTCTTTCCTCTCTGTAGACTGTGTGTCTTTAACATTACAGTAAGAACACTTAGTTATGAAATTCTAACAAAAAATCTGTTAGCTGCAGATGCACTGCTGTACAACATACACCTCTAGAACTTACGTCTTGCATAACTGAAACTTTAGAACCACACAACCATCTCCAACTGCTGCACCACTCTGCCCTGTGGCAGCACACAGTAATTCTGATACCTCCACGCCCTCACCAACTTGTGTGTGTGTGTGTGTGTGTTAAGTAGCCTGCTGACCTGATTTTTGGCACTATGTCTCTGGATTTGGTTTTGGGAAGGCTGGATGCTTGTGACAACGTGCCACAGAGACGGCGCTGCGTCACTTTCAGTGCAGAGCGCCCGCGGGCCCGACGGGCAGTGTCTCCCTGCGGTGACGGGTGCTCGGCTGAGACCCGTGCCAGAGGCACGGGGCAGCTGCGATGTGTCTTCTCACAGCGAAAGGGTGCTCTTTTCCCTTCAGAAGTGAAACTTTGAGACTATGAATGTCTTGTTTGTCCTCCAGCTCCACCCGCCTCAGCGCTCATTAGCGGATCCTGTATGCAGCGCTTACTGCACTGTTTCCCTAGTACTAAGTTTCTATTTCCCTTTCCTTCTTTTGGTGGCAAAACTGTGAGCTTGTGCTCATCTGACACTAAAGCATCTTCATTTTTCCCTCATTTTCGAAGGATATGAAGTTTAGGCTGGGCCGGGGAGATAGCTCAGTGGAATAAGTGCTTGCCTGGCGAGCACAAAGGCCTGAGTTCAATCCCCAGTTCTGTCCCCACCCCCCAAAAAACACACTTTCTTGAAGTTTAGGCTGGGAACACCCCTGCACATAGGCACACACCCCTTTATCAAGTCCTTTGATAAAGCTTACACTATTGGTTTTGGCTTTCCTTGTATTTGATGAGAAACCAGGAGTTTTTATTCCTTTTTCCTGTAGGTAATGGATCTTCCTCTACTGCTTTAGTATTTTCTCTTCACTGTGGGTTTCAGCAGCTTGACTAGGATACACTAAGATCTGACTTCCCTGTGTTTATAGTGGGGGGCATTCGGCGAGCCTTGCTGCATCTGTGGGCTGCAAATTCAGGAGCCAGTCATTCTCTGAATATATTTCCTCCCTATTTCTCTTTCCTTTTCTTCCAGGGTCTGAACTATTTATGTGCTAGACTATCTCATGGGTTCCTGAGTCTGTCCTGTCATCTCTACTTTCATTTAACTAGTCTCACAGTTGTAGGTTCAGATCTGGTTGTCTCTTCTTTAGTAATGTTCAATCTTTTATGCCTGTCTAGTGCACTTTCCATTTCTGATATACACTGCTTCTATCTTAGATTTTCCTTTGCACTTTGCTTGTCGTTTCCGTGTCTGTTGAGATTCCCCATCTATCCTCTTGTTGTGTGTATATTCCATATTAAACCCTTAACTCTGATATGTTTGAGGCATAGCTTTTGTTTTTTTTTTGCACAACTGGGGATTGAACCCAGGCCCTTCACTTACCAGGGAAGCGCTTATTCTACTGAGCCATCTCCCCGGCCCCTTGAGGCATAGCTTTAATCACTGTTAGGGTGGACACTATAGCATCCTTACTCTACATTGTGTTGTTTATGGAGTCTTGACCAAATAGACTGTGTTCAGTAAGTCTTTCTTTAGAATTAGAATGCTTGGTCCTGGAATCATGCAGCTCTGCAATCTGGACTTGGCCTTCGACTCCACAGCAGCTGTCTTCTCCAGGACTTGCACAGAGAGATGCCAAGGGCAGAATGGTCCACTTGACTGAGTACTTTTAGTTCATCCTCAATATCGTTTCTAATTGCTAGCAAAGACTGATTCTCAGTGTGTTTTATTGGTGTTTTAGATTTTTTTAAAATGTATTTGGTACAGGGCCCAACTGTAGCTCAGACTCACAGTGATCCTCCAGCTTTCAGCCTTTCTAGCACTGAGATTACAGGCATATGCCATCATACCCAGTCTTAGTGGCTGGCTCAGGGTGGCACTGGAGACTGAACCCCAGCCCCTGCACTTGCTTAAGCAGGTGCTGAGCTATCTCGCTGGCTAGATTTCTTTAAATGCATACATTACTTTCCTCCCCCTTCCCTCCCTTTCTTTTAAGAGAAGCTCTGCTATGTAGCCCAGGTTGGCCTTGAACTCATAATTCACCTGTCTCAGCCTCTTGAGTACTGGGATACAGATGTGCAGCACCATGCCCAGCTGCTTCACTTCTATCCCAACCCAGGCAGCCAGCTCAGCAGTCCCGAGTTCTAATTCTCTGCCTTCTTAAGTTCAGCAATGTCATTGTACTCTGCCGGATCTCTAACTACTGCCCTGTGGTCTGGAAAATGCTTCTAGACAGACAGTGAGAACATGGACTCTCTACTTTCAGGGATGAGAGTCCCTTGCTGCCCCTACTGAGTCACACACAGATGGACACCTGTCTCTGCTGAGGATGCATTAGGAAATGCATCACGCTTCAAATTTATGTAGAAAGTTAAAAACAATTTTTTCTCAAATTTATAAGAATGGTTTATTAAAATTCCAATTTAAATTCAAAAACTTCACTACTGAGATCAAGGCAATACACTCAAAGTACCAAACCTATGCCCTCTTCTACTTTTCATATAAATAAATGCATTATTTAAAATATAGTGGGTTCCTGAATATCGATATAAAATACATCTTTAAAAATCATTGAGATGGCTCAGTAGAATAAGCACTTCCCTGGCAAGTGCAAGGGCCTGAGTTCAATTCCTAGTTCCACCAAAAAATAAAAAAATAAAAAAAATCTGGGGCTAGGGAGCTAGCTCAGTAGAATTAGTGCTTGCCTGGCAAGCCCAAAGCCTGAGTTCAATCCCTGCTTCCACCAAAAAAAAAAAAAAAAAAAAAAAAAATCCAGTGAGTTTCCAAATAAAAAGCTCCCTGTTGTGCCATGCTGGCTTCTCACCTTGTAAAGTCTAAGAATGGCCTTGATGCACTCATGTACAAACTTGGTCTGCTTCTGGAGGCTTCCACCGTACAGGGCCACTAGCTCTTCATTGAAATTCACACTGAAGAAGTCGAAGTGGTACTTGAAGTCAATGTCTTCTGCTTTCCTGAGTGCAATAGAGCCAATAGAGCGAACTGCAGGGAAAGAAGTGCAGAGCAAATAAAACATTCGGAGGCTGTGTCTGTTCTTGTGTAAAAATACCTTTAGAAATAAACTTCAATATAGACATAAACTTATTAGAGGGCAATGGTCATTAATAGTACTAATTTAAACACACTAACCTCGTGGCTAGATGCCTCAAATATAGTTAAATGTGCCCTAAATGTTTTAAAATAAGAAAGTATAAAGTGAATGGGCTGCTCATTCTCTACCTGCTTTCCTTTGGCAGGAGCTGTAGTGGCCAGGAGAGGGAAGGATACTTTGAAGAATGAGGAAGGAATTTCATCACACTTACTAAGGACTTTCAGGAGACTCACAGGAGATGTCTACTCCCACTTGGCTTAGGCAGACTGTACATTCCTTATCCAAAGCCCTCAGGTTTCTCTTCTCGCTTAGATAAGAACTCACAGATTACACTCTCCGGTCCATGGCCGCTTTAACATTTTCTTCTCACTTTTCCTTGGACATAGTGGCCTGAAGGCATGCAATATCTTCCTGCCTCAGAGCCTTTCCTCACCACCTCCTCCAACCCAGGCATCTCGGGGCCTTGTGTACCCTGCCTCCATAATTTTCCATTCTCGCTGTAACATTACTGACATGCTTGGCAGGTGACTGTCTTTCCAACGAGAATACTGCTTGACCAGAAAGGGGCTTCCTGTGTCTCAGGCTGCTCTGCATCTCCAGCACAGCATGTGTGCTGCAGGGGGCACACACAGCCTCTCCACCGGAGCATGGGCCACGTCGCATGGGTCACGTCGCCACAGCGACGGTGCCCTCAGCAGCCAAGCATGCAGGTTTAATCACAGCATCAGCACCCGTGGTCCATAAGTGGGCTTGGCTTGCATTCTGGCACTCCTTCTCTAAAGGGCTCTCCATCTGCACCTTGGTACCCACAACAGTGCCTGGGTCAGGACAGGTGTCCACAAATGTCTGCTAGACAAACAGACACATCCACAAGTGCAGTGCACGTTAGGACAGTTCTAGTCTCATCACTTAACAGTTATAACCATTTACTAACTGAGGAAACAAATTTTAGTTGAACATAAAATGACGTGCAGAGTCACATATTTTCCTCTTAGTCCCAAAATTATTGCACGTCTTCTCTAAGTCAACCATGAACTTGGAATCTGCACCTACAACTCTCCTATCTTCATATTCCTATGGCTCTTTCTGTACTTCTAGACCCACCTTAAATAGCTCCAGAAGAAAAAAATGTCCTTTTGTGTTCGGCATCACATGTGCCACTAGTCTATCTCTCTGACCACAGCTCCAGATCTATTCGCTGCTCACGCCATCTCTAACACAAGCCTCTCTGTTCTGTTGATTCCCAAACACTGGCATAACCTATTTATCCCACCCCTTCTCGCTCTCCAGCTCTTCTTCTCTTTGTACTTCTCAAATGTACCTTCTCTCAGGGAAGGTGCCGCATACGCTGGACTCCAGCATCCCTGACGCAGCACTGTCAGTGCTCCTTACCTGAATCTCAGATGTCAGACTGGCTCTCAGTACCTACCTTGCTTGTAACTTCCAGCATTGCCAGGAAGGAAGAGAACTGGAATTCCTGTTAAAGGGAGGACTCTGTGTTCTTCAGCATAGGACCCTTCTCCATAAAGGTACAGCTCATAGGCTGGATAGCGTTTGGCCAGTTTATTTGGAAGTTCTATTTTCTATAGCAAAAATAAATAAAGAAAGGTTCACTTCCATCACTTTCAATAATACAATTTCGCCACACTACATGCAATTTTAAATTTTATAACTCTGAAACAGTGCAATATAAAAATACCACTAATGATAAAAAACACTTAATGCATAGTTTATTCACATAGAGAATTATTCTGGAACTATGTGAATTTGAACAAGGTAGTCTTCAGAAAAGCATGAAATAGGGCCGGGGAGATGGCTCAGTAGAATAAACACTTCCCTGGCAAGCACAAGGGCCTGAGTTCAACCCCCAGTTTCGTAAAATAAGAAAAGGAAAAAGAAAGAAAAGCATGAAATAGGAGCACATAAAATTCTTTTTAGTTTTTTATTGAGAAACAAATGTCAATGAGATGGTTTCAAAGCTGATTAATAGGACAGTTTCAATAATTAATACACTGTACATTGTTATCATCTTAGTGCTTACTCATAATACAAGAAGCAGATGGGATATCCTGTCCAAACACTATTAGTACAAATCTTCTCACTGAGTTATGCAAAAGTAGCTGTATATCTATCCTAACTATTCTGTATATGCAAATACAAAATGGTCCTTTCTTTGTAGCCCCCTTTTTTGTTTAGTCCTGTCAGAGATGGGTATTCCATTGGCATCAAAATACTATAGGTGCATGAATTCAGCAAAACAATCCAACACAGTGCAGCAGCCCACAATACTGGTGGGTAATCTGGAGAAGTTGTTGACTTGAGCCCTTCACAGCTCAGCATATTAATATGGGTTTACATTATATACTTTGTTTTTATACTTTTCTGCTGGACGGTTAAGACCAAGATGAAGCAAGACCTATATAACAAGAAATGTAACTTTTGTATCAGATAAGATCAGTCAAGTGCCCTCAGGGTTTATCCTATAACCCTGTACCTCACTTTGTAGATCCTTTGTCAGTGTCAGCCATGTGAATGAGTCACGGCCATTGCTTGACCAATTTGCTCTCTGTGAAAGCCTGAGAGAAAGTTCTCTCTCCATGTCACTCTCCTTAGGCACACTCTATGTCATGATCACTTTCCTCTGTGGCTCCATAATCTCCTTGATCAGAAAATTTGGGACATAACTGAGTTACATGATGTTGCAGTACAGGTTCTCCTGTCCTGAGTCTTCACTGACCTTGAAAAGCTAGGGCCAAAATGCTGGCTGGCTTTGTCACCCTTCCTTTTCTCTAATTTTTGATCTGCAAACTTAGGTTGTTAACCCTCTAGAAGAGAAATTTATTACCCTGCAACATATGCAGTTCAGTTTACCCTCACTATCTGCCTAAGTATCAGATATCACAGGAAAAGAGGGCTATATTTGACTAGTAATTTGATTTCCAGAGTCAAAGACGTAACCTATGGTGCACTCTGTTGAACCACAGGGTCGCAGTGCACATTCCTTTTTTTTTTTTTTTTTTTTGGTTCAGCACCTAAAATTCTAAGAAACAAAAATTAGTCCCTGACAATGACAGAGAAGCACTAGTGTATGTTAGCAAAACATACATTAACATAATTAGAAGTGTGTTTAGCTTAGAATCAGGATCAATTATACTCAAAAATGAGAGAAAGCTTTCCATTTGCAAATCAATTGTCTTTTGCCATTTTAGGCTATTTTGCAGTATCTCTTCTTTTACCTAGATCCAACTGCATATTCCAGCTGGTGCATCTTTAAAGGAGGGATGTCCGACAACGCAGCTTTCTTCCAACTGAGTGTGCTTTGATCTGCAGTGTGCTTAATAAACTACCCTGGGCTTCACAGCTATGTCCTCATGAAGGCTCGTGTGCTCGTCCCACCGAGAAGGTTCCAACACATTAGCATGGTTCAGTTCTCATAGACTAGGGGCCTGATTGTAGCAACTCTTAAACTACTCTGCAATTCCTATTACTGTACAAAAAACAGCTAGCTATTCATGTAAAGTTTTTCCATTTACTCTACCTTAGGTTTCAACCCAATCTCCAAAGGGTAGATATTCATAAGAGGTGGTAAAGTAAAAACTCTGCTTTTTTTAAAATATAGGAAAAAATTGAAAGTAAACAATTACACTGGACAAACAGAATTAAGTGGACACCAATAGATTAATGATCCAGTGCTATTTACACATGTAATATGGGCTTGATGAAAAGTTTTAACTACTGGATGTTTTGAAAAACTAAGAGCTGGTTGGGGGCACATGCTTGTAATCTCAGCATGTGGAAGGCTGAATTAGGATTACTTCCGAGTTTGAGGCCAGCCTGGGCTATAGTGAGCTCAAGGCCAGCCTGAGGTGCATAGTAAGATTCTGTCTCAAAAACCAAAAACACTGTAAATGCTGTTAATGACTACAGATAAACCTCACCGTTCAGAAAAACAGTATGATCACCCATGAGCATTACTATTTCTGAGAAAGCCACAGCAGTCTGTACCAATGACACTACAGTAATGACCATGGTGGCTTTCTGTGTCAGCTGTTGAAGACTGTTGTGTTTGCCTGGGGCTCAGGACATGTGGGTCCTCGACAGTTCTTAATGCAGCCCCATAAGACTGTAAACATTTAACATTATTGTATCACTGTCAGTGGCATTTTCCATGACTTCAGTGGTACAGTGCTGGGGCATGCACGGTGTCGGGAACAATAGAATGCTGTGTAGAGAGGGGCACAGTGCGTGCTGTGGCAATGGAGACCCACGACTATCAGACATGGTGGGTACTTGTGTGACTTGGCTGGTAAAGCGCAGCAATGGCCAGCAAGTATTTCAACCTCCCTACTACACACCGTGTAGGTTTAGTGCAGTTCCATCTTCAGCCAACACAAATACCAACTCTGAATCTGCAAATGCAATGTACAGAGTTGCCATCAGAATTTCCAGAAAAAATCGGTAACATCTTTAATTTTTAAAAATCATTTTTAAAATTAATTAATTAATTAATTAGGTACCGGGTCTCACTACACAGCCTGGACTCCTAGTGATCCTCCTGTCTCAGCCTTCTCAGCACTGGGATTACAGGTGATTGCTACCATGCCCAGTTGCAGGGCAGCACGGCACATGGTGCCAGGGATTAAACTTGGGTCCTTGCGCTTGCCAGGCAGGTGCTTAGAATGCTGAGCTATCTCCCCAGCCCTGAGCACATCTGCTTGCTAGACTTGTGATCCCTCAGCACACAGTCATGCTTACACATGCCACTCGTGTGCCTCTGTGAATAACTGTCTCCAGGAATGAAGCACACAAAAAGTTAGGTTAGACCAAAACCTTCTGGATGAGCTCTTTGCCAACTCACTAAGAATGCTAAGCACTCTCTCAGACCAGATCCGGAGCACTTTCACAGACACAAGGTCAGATACGCATCACTCAGGCTTCCCACGGCTTAACTCTCATAATGTAGCCCTTTGGAGCAGAAGATTAATTTTGCCATCAAGGCATAGTACTGCTATTGATAAATTATTAAATTTAATTTTATGAGTTTATTATATTAAACAGTAAGTACTTACTGGGGAAAAATCACAAAAATAGTTATTATCTATTCAATATAAAAAAGCATCAAAATCTTCAACATCAACTCATTTTTCATGTACACAGTCTAAAAAAGATCAGAAATAAGTTCACATGTGAACTACAGTGAAAACAGCAATGGCATTCTCCAAAAAAATACTCTTCACTTCAATGATCACACCTAAGGCAGTCTGCCCGCATGACAACAGCATGTTCCAGGGCCTTAGCAGATAGCTCAGCAGCACAAGTGCCTGCCTGGCAAGTGCAAGGTCCTGAGTTTGATCCCTAATATTCTCTCCTCCTACTTCCTCCCCCAAAAAACCATAGCATGTTCCACACACACATTTCGCTTACACTGATAGTACATGTCTTCTGCATCCCTCGTCTTTTTATAGGACACATTTGCCATCTCAGTGGTCTTGCTGTTCTGTCAAGAGGTTCTTACTATATTATGTAGTATGTAGTTAGCAGGAACAAAAAATATCAATAAATAAATTAAAATCTGAATATGCATTTTGCATTTAGTACAGCATCATTTTCACATCACCTGTATATTTCCTTACAAACCCTAAAAGCTAGCATCAGAAATAAGTTCCTATATGAACTACAATGAAAATACCAATAGAACTCTATCACAAAAATAAGTTTTGCTTTAACTGACAGATTTCCTATGTGGCATTCTTACTACTTCTCTTCCTGTTTTGTCAGGAGCTTCCTACTATACTATACAACATGCACTTAGCAGGGAAATAACAGGCCAGTAAAATAGACTATCAGATATATAATGAGTACTCAAACTAGACATCAACATTATCACATCAGCGGTATACATCCTTATAAAACCTAAAAGATAACAGAAATAAAAACCTTTGTGAATTACAGTGTAAACACAAACAGAAGTCTACTACAGAAACAAGCTTTGCTTCAACTATCACACCCAAGGCAGTCTTTATACATCTTTCTGGGTCCTTCTACACAGCTCAGATTTGCAATGATCCTCCTGTCTCAACCTCCCCAGCCCTGGGATTATAGACCTGTGCCCAGTTTTGGTGGCTGACACAGTGTACCTGGGGTTCTGGGGTGGGCACAGCATGTGATACTGGAGATTAAACCTAGGTCCTTGCACTTGCCAGGCAGGTGCTCAGACCACCAAGCTATCTCCCCAGGCCTGTAATACCTTTTAATTGTGAATTCAAACTGCAAAAGTTCAATTTCCACAATTAACTGAAAAAAGAAAAAAAATGATCCTTACAAACACAGCTTCACAGTTTGTATGAAGAGCTCTGTTCACACTTTCCCTAGAGTAGTCCTTGGGACTTCAGTCTCGCTGGACAGAATCTCCTTGCCACACTCCATGTCCAGCTGCTCCCAAGAGAAACCTTACTAAAACATCTTCTAGGTTTTCTCCCTGCATGGGTACATGTTAAAGGTCTCAGACAGATCCTTTAAAATCTATTTTCATTTTTTTATAAGTTACACATGCTATGCTTTCAAATTTATTCTTGTGTATTTTAAAATTCAGTATTTAAAAAAAGGAGCTCTCCCACCCTCCCTGGTCCTTCAGCCAGTGTCTTCCTATCTGAGAAGGCTGCCCACGTGGCTAGATGGAGACTTCCAGAAATATTCTCCATCCATATAAGCAGGTATCCCTATAGAGCTTGTTTCCCTTTCACACTATGGCAATGGATTCCAACTACTGCTCACGCATGTGTCCCATGTCTGCCTACCTTCCTGTGTGCTGTGCACAGCTGCAGTCTTGCTTCTGCACTTCATGAACTACATACACATTTTGTACACCAAGTTCACTGCCTCTTCTGCATAGCCTTTGAATGCATGAAACAAATTTGGAGATGGTCTCTTCTGTGAAGAGCCTCACACACTCTCCCCCATAGTAAAATTATAACATGTACACAGTATACTGTGACAACACAGAACATTCCTGTCTCCCTGGTTGTATTACAAATTCAATACCCAAGCACTGATTTAACACTAACTCTCCCTCATACTAAATGTCAGGTAAACCTGGCACAGAGCAGTAATTCAATAACTGACTTGCTGTGTGTGGTGGCACACACCTGTAATCCCAGCACCAGGGAGGGGAGGATCACCGTGATTTTGAGGCCAGCCTGGGCTACAAGTGAGTTCCAGGCCAGCTTGAACTATATAGTGAGACCCTTTATCAAAAAAAAAAAAAAAAAAAAAAAAAGACTTGCTAAACAACTCCCTTATTAACAAAATATAATTCATATTTTTAATATCAACATTTCCTTTCAGATAGCATTAGCTCATTCATATGAAGAAAGCCAAATTACTTTGCATGAAAACAACCGAGATGCTTCTCCTCAAATTCTACAATTTGCCTGAAACCTGGTGCTGACAAGTAAAAACCCTGCCTTACTGTGGAACAGGGCAGGAAGCTTGAAAGGGTAGCATGCCTCTTGTTTGGCAGACTGCAGAAACAGTCACAAAATGTTTGCTCCCAACAGGTGAGTGGAGGAGAGCCACAGGGAGCAGAGAATCAACTTTAAATTCAAAACTTCAGTATTTTAAGCACAGAGTTTCAAATTCCCATACAACCTTGAGAAAATGGAGCCTAAACTGCAGTGTGTTTCAACTGCTTGTGCATTTCCTGGCTTGGCTGGCTAAGTGAAGCAAACCAGCAGCACAGCAGAGGAGAAAGACACCAAAAGGAGAAGAAAGCCAGGAGCGAGCCAGGGCCCTTGCAGCAGCACGGCACCCTGAGGAGACTTGGAAAGCTGGATGAAATGTAGTTACATTAAACATAGCAAGGTATAAAGTACCCTTAAAAAACAAAAAATAAAAAAAAAAAAACAAAGTATCTTTAGAACATCTTCATTTATATAAAAGTGACCTCATTTATCTAAAATTCTCTGAAACATGACCCACATCTATAGGCAGGTTTTAACTGTATTTGTAAAAGTCTGTTATGCAAAATACAAGGACTAAGTCGAATACAAACACTATAGTGAACAGCATTTCACACCATAAAAATAAAATCTGCATCAGAAACTTCTGTCCCAGTAGTTACTACTGTACTAACAAATTTCTCAGGAGTACAAAACCCCAAGAAAGCAATTTGAGCCATATACTCTACTCAACAACAAACAAGCTAAATAGCTCTTTTGAATAAGCTACATTAATTTCGTCTTTCTAGTCATTTTATGAGGCAGGAAATTCATCTGTGAGACCCATATGCTTTGCTGCCAACACTGAGGAAAACAATTTCTACAACTGCAAATATTACACCAGCTTCAGTAATTGTGGGTAGTCTAAAAATAAATGGGAATTAGCACTGTATTGTTCCAAAATGCCTTTAACCCAAGTCTTCAATGCAGCACAAAACTAGTGACCCACTGTAATCTATTTGGAAGCTTCATAATTATTAAATCATAGGCAATGAAAGGGGATTATAAGCTTTATTTCCAGTTAAAAAAAAAAACAACAACAACACTAAAAGCCCATGTATTTAACCACTGGACTCTGATAAGCCATTCCGGTTCATTTGCTTAGAAATTAAGACAACAGTAATATGTCAAAATGTTCCCTTCAATAGCACCCGAAACGCAGCGTTCCCATCCCCTCATAACTGCTGGTGCAAAACCAAGGACAGAATCTTTCCGAATGAACACAATCTAAATTTACCGGAATTTTGCCCACGGGAAAGTGATGCCTTTCAGCAACTGAAATCTTAGGTAGTCTTAAGACCCAATTAATAACAAAGTGTAAATAGTGTGCTCCCTTCAGTGTCAGGTACACAGAAGCACTGACTTGAATCCTTCAAAAAAAAAAAATCTGCTGTGGTTTCAAAAGTACTGAGCTCTAAAAATGCACTTTATCAGCGTGCACTGTGGTTCATACACATTTTATACAAGTTCTTGTACTAGGTATTCCACCGTTAAGAGATGCACTCCGAACGCTCGCTTCGCAGCACGTATACTAGAAAGAGATATGCACCTGGAAGTAAAAGCAGCACTTGGGAGAAAGCTTTTCGGACGGTGGTGTCATTTGTGACTATGTTTTCACGCTAGCCATCAATGCAAATTCTACGACGAACTAAAGAAGTGGCTGACTGAAGGCACTCAGCACGGGCAGCAGCGATGGGGTAGGGAGCAGGGGGCCAGGTCGCTCCTGAATTGCAGCGAGGTGGGGAAAGGTAACCTCAGGATACATCTTGTGTGCAACTGGTAAGAGGCCTCACCAGTTGGTCGCAGGGAAGCAGCACACACACACAGGCGCACAACACACAGGTGTGCAACGCGCGCGCGGACGGGATCCACGGCAGCGGCGGCACCCGGGTGCCCGGCGGGTGGACCTCGCACCCGGCACCGCGGACCGCGCGGCAGGCGCCCCGGCCCCAGAGCTTCCCGGGGCGCCCCCACCCGCTCCCCGCCTGGTCCGCCGGGACCGCGGTGCCCGCCGGGGCGGCAGCTGCGCGGGCGGGGACGGCGGGACGGAAGGAGCCGGGAGGAGCCGGGCGCGGAGGGGACACGGGACGCGCGCGGGCAGCCACCAGGGGAGCCCAGCCCGCACCCGAAACCCGCTGCGAGGGCAGGAGGGGGCGCCGGAGGGGCCGCCTCCCCGGGGAAACCGAGGTCGGCGCGGGCAGGCGGGGACCACGACCGCGACTCTGCGACCGCGTCCCTCGCCGGGGCGCCGGCGACTCTCACCTGGTACTCGGGATACTCAAACATGTAACTCATGCTGCACTTGTTTTCCTCGAAGCCGAAGAACACATCCCACAGCCCCAGGGTGGCCAGAAAGACCATGAAGACGTAGAACGCCAGGTTCCAGAGGTTGACGGAGTGGAGGAACATGGTGCTCCCGTCAGCGCCGCCACCGCCGCGGGAACCCAAGCTCTCACTCCGCGAGCCAAAGTCGCCCCGCCGCTAGCTCGCGAGCGGAGCCCAGCCGAGTCCAGCCGAGCCAACCCGAGCCGAGCCGAGTCTGGCCGAGCCAACCCGAGCCGAGCCGAGCCGTGCCGCGCGCGCCTGCGCAGAGCTCACCACACCCGCTCCCCCCAACCCCGCCCCGCGCGCGCCCTACTCAGTGCGCTTGCGCGTAACCGGTCCGGGGACTGGGGTGCTAGGTCCGAAGGTGGCGGCGGCGACGAACTGCGTTTCCGCGGGTGGAGAGAAAGCGCGAGAGCGCGGAGCGGGCCTGGCGGGGGTAGGCGAGAACAGGCTGGCAGGAAAGGCGGTCGTCTGTCCTGTGGCGTCCCGGACGGATGGGGCCGGGACCCGTTGGCCCTGCGCGGAGACCGCGCGCGCCCAGTCGGTCTCAGAGGGGCGACGCAGGTCCGCGCCACGGGACGTGCCCTCAGTTCTCTGGAAACATCGCGCCCACTCACTGCCCAGGGACTGGATTCACTTTTGCCCAGAGGAGAGGGGAAATGCAGATCAGAACCGTAATCACGCGCGCAGCCTCAAAACACGGATGTTGGGGAAAAGGCACAGCCTCATTTAGCGCTGACCCGGCAGCAGATGGGTGTGTGTGTGTGTGTGTGTGTGTGTGTGTGCGCGCGCGCGTGTCGCCAGCTGCGGAACCCTCCTCTAATGGGTTTGGCAGTTGTGCGTTTCATTTCACATGGACCGATTTTTTTTTTTTTTTTTTTTTTTTTGGTGTATTTTCTCTGCAGACAAAGTTAGGCTCTCCTATTCAAAGTCGAAGCGTCTTAAAACTAAACGGAGGGCCCGCTTTAATAGTTCAGCGGACTGAAGCACCTGCTTAGGCAAAACGCAATGGCTGGGGTTCGATACCCAGCGTTCGATACCGGCCCCGCCCTCGGGGCTCGCTGAGATGGCGCTTGAGATTGGGAGTGGTGGCAGTGCCAGTAACCCCAGCTCTTGGGAGGCTGAAAACAGTAGAATCACTGAGTCCAGTCTGTGTTGAGACCCTGTAGACCCTTGCCCTAAATACAGAAAGAAAGGAAGAAAAAAGAAAAAAAAAAAAAAAACTAAGCGGAATTTTATGGTTTCTCTTGTGCAGTTCCTTGAAGTTTACATTAAGAAACCATCACAGAGAGATGAAAGATCTTGAAAGTCAAGATATTCAAGTCAGGTGTAAATGTATAAATTTAAACAAATAGTGATGGCTGCTAGGTGTGAAATGCAGATGCAGAAAGCAATAGAGAAGTGCAGAAGTAAGCTCCTTTTATATTTGGAAATAAATTTGGAAGGTCCACAACAGCAGGTTGGGTGGTTATGCGCAATTTCTAAAAAATATGTATTTGGAGTGTGTTGTTACGAAGTTCCCAAAGTGGTGATGAGGTCACTTGGGAATGTTGACTTAGCTGCTGATAGTAGAAGAACCTGTTTTTGATAAGCACAGTGTTTAGAGATAAGTGTGATAAAGAGATGCACAGAATGTTGACATATTGTATCTATAAAAGAGCACCTAGGGTGCAGTGTGAATTACCAGTTTGGAGAATTATAAATCCTCTTTTTTTTTTTTTTTTTATGTATTTGGTACAGGGTCTCATTACACAGCTCAGACTCGTAGTGATCCTCCAGTTTTCAGCCTCCCCAGCGCTGGGATTACAGGTGTGCTCCACCAGCTCAGCGTGTGGGACCAGGGATCCAGACCCTGCTCCCTGCGCTTGCCAAAGCAGGTGCTTAGTCCACTGAGCTATCTCCCCAGCCCCCATTTTGGAGAATTATAAATCATGAGGGAAGGTATTTAAGTGACAGATAAAAAGAATACATTGAATCTGCATGCTCAAGAGCACCCTGGACAGACCATGTCTTCCTCTTACTTGCAGCATTTTAGCAGTAATATTATGACAAGTCCAGGGCATTTCCACAATCCATCTGTCTGTTCTACTGCTTCAACTTAATACACGTGTAAAGTATTTGGAAATTCTGTGCAGATGCAGGCTGTGATTGAGGAATGTGGGGCAAGGCCCCAGATGTGTCTGACCAACTCTTCCATGGTGCCAGAGGCTCTAGGCCCTGCATAGCAGGGTCTTGCCTGCCCGAGGAGGTTATATGGGAAGAACCCTGAACTTGAGGGTGACAATTACACATGGCAACCTGCTGCTTGGCTGTCTATCAGAAGAGAGAGTGATGAGAAGCAATTGTTTCTTTGTTTTTAGGTTTCTGTCCTGCTTTCTTCTTGCCTGTCCATCAGTATCTACTGGAGTCTCATTCTTCTCTATCCTATCACTGTGTACTTTAACCACCCTCCGCCAGGCTTTTCAGCTTCCCGGAACTCTTGTTCTGTCCCACTCTACTTGGGACTTCCAGCCTTGAGTCAGTAGAGCTTGACTCTGAGCTCTGAACTGGTGTATCTGAGTACTACAGGAGAAAGTGGCAGATCCTTAAATTACTATCATAGAAAGTGTATATGTTTCCCATTAACTTCCTCTCCTGTTCTTCAAGCTACTTCTTTTTAAGCTCCCCAAGCCTCTCCCCCTTTTTCTTTTCGATTACTTATGTTTTACCATATCTTTGTATTTGGAGAGACAGTTTTGATTTTCGGGTGCATATTGCTTCAACTTCTCATTCCCAGCATCATCATCTCCACCCAGCCCTAATTCTAAAGGTCTGGAAGCATGCCTGGCATGTCCTAAGCATTGTTGCTGAAGTTTGCTGTCCTTAAAGTCAACACAGCAACTCTAGCTGTGTGCTGGTTCCTACCACCACTCTTCTGCAGCAAGTCTGTTAAGGTTTCTGTCAATCTTCCCATTTGTGTTCCCTCCCCTGAGGCTTATTTGTATGCCAGGCCTTCTTCTAAAAAAGAAAAAGTCTCTCTGTAGCTGTCATCTGTAGCTCTCACCTGGGAGCCTGAGATGGAGAAACTGGTCTCCAGGCCCTTACCACACATGTACACTTCCAGCCCCCTAATCTTTGTCCCTCGCTCCATGGTAATCTTTGCTCACAAAGGTACCGTTGGCCTAGTTACCAAGTCTAGTTGGCATTGTTCAGTCTTACAGCCTTCCTGTTTCTTCTTTAAATGGGCCTCCGTTGTCTTCCTTAGTATCACTCTCCACTCGCTGTTCTGCTCATCTGCCTCCCAGTGTCCTTCACAAGTGACTTAATTTTCCCCCATCTCCTGTTGGTAACCCCATGGTTTGAGTGTCAGGCATCTTCTGCTTCCCAGCATAAATCCTTCAGTAGTTACTTGATGCCTGCACTAGGGTCAGGGTTTTCTTGGTTATAAGAAATACAAAATAGCTGTGCGTGGTGGTACACTCCTGTAGTCCCAGCACTCGAGGCAGGAGGATTGTCGAAGGTTCAAGGCCAGCCTGGGCTGCATAGCCAGACTGTCTAAAAAAACCCAAAACCAAACAAGCAAAAAGCAAAGTAACTCAAGGTTAAAAGGGGGATAGACAGCCAGGTGTGGTAGTGCACACCTATGATCTCAGCCCTCAGGAGACTGAAGGAGGAGGGTTGCTGTGATTTCAAGTCCAGCCTGAATTATGTACTGAGACAGTCTCAAATAATAAAGGAACTAGACAGATGAATAGACATCTGCTACATATGGTGAATGTTTCATATTTCAAAAAATTCATTATGGTACAAGACTAATCCCCTCTTATTTTGAACACGTTTATCCTGTTGTCTTTGCTACTTTCTGGAGGAGATCTGGAAGTCCTTTTCTATGGTTGAGCTGTCATGGCTGCAATATCCTGAGCCAGTGTGAAACACTGACTTTTTATGATCACTTTCACTTTGAGGAAGAGCAGGCAATCACACAATCCCGGATATGGTGAGTAGGGTGGGTATTGTTTTTAGGAGCCTACCTTTCTATTGGATGGTGTTTGGCAACTACATTCACTATATTTTTTAATCACACTTTCTAAAGACATTCAGAAAAGACCACTTCAGATCTGCTTGAGAAAATGGCAAGAACTATGGAATAAATATGTTTGAAGCAAGGGGAGGATTTTGAGGGGGATTAACAGCAATGTATCTCTAAGTAATTTTTAAAATCTAAACATGGGTCTTGTAGTTCCATCATATCTTGTCTGCAGATAAGAGATCTCAGGGCTCTAAAATAACCCAACAGAATGGGTGCTGTTTACTGGTGGGTACTGGATGCGCCTAACTGCTTGAGGCTGCTCCCTGTGCAGTTCTGACTTGGTGTAGCTGGGCAGCATGAGTTGCGTTTTTCTCCAGGCCATTTAAACCCTGCTTGGGGTGGGAGTCATTAGTCTAGATCTAGATGTATAATCTTTTGAACTAGGCTTCACAGCCAAGGCTAAGAACTTCCAGTATATGAAAAAGGAAAAGTAAAGCGGAATCAGAGCTACACAAAGGAACCTGAGTTTTACACAACAAACTAGTGGAAACTATTAAACATTTATAAAATACAAAGTGGTCCATTAATATTTTGGGAAGACCCCATCCTGAACAATGTCTAGCTGGACTGGATAGTGTGTTGGTCTCCAACTCAACAAAAGGAAGATGTAGGGTTAGTGTAGGTAAAAGACAGAAGGAAAGAAGACTGGTGACTGTCTATTACAAAGGATTCTGCATAGTATACTCTGATAACTAATGATGAATAGTTTGGCCAAATAACACGCAGAGACGTCCAAGGTATATTATTAAGAGAAGAAACAAAATGCACGAAAGTGTGTATATTACCTTGTCATTTGTGTAGCAGAAACGTACAAAGAATAAGTGAAATTAAATGTTTCCAACAAAGTGATGAAGGAGGCAGGAGAAAAAATAGTTCCTATGGAGTCCTTTGTTTTATCTTAAGCCATAAAAATGCAATAAATCTGAAGCTGGAGGATCACTGTAAGTTCAAAGCAAGATACAAAGGGATACAAAGTGAGGCCCTATCTCAAAAACAGAAACAAAAACAAAAAAAAAGAAAAGTACAATAATTTAAAACCAATCCTATAATTTAAAAAATTAATGGAAACCATGAATGTAACTATATAAAATTAATTTTAAAAAATCTCCCAAAAGGACATCTCAAATAACTTTAATACATAGCTCTTTATACACCCTTTGTGAGATGCATTTTAAAAACATAAAGAACTACAAAGAAATTATAATCCCCAGGAGCTTCTCTGTAAATAGCAATATGGGTTTTGTTACTCAAGAGTTCTTAGGATGAAGCAAACATACCCATACTTATGATAAACTGTCAAGAATTTTCAAGATTTTTTCACTAAAAGATAATAAAGATAGAATTTGAAGGAATGTTTTTAAAAGATGATTAGACCAAGTCTCTTATCAGTGCTAAACTAAGGAATACAGAATACTAAATCAAAAAGAGAGAAAAAAAAATTTTTGTTAAAAACTCTTATCTGCATTTTGTACACTGCTTCACACCTTAAGATCCAAAATTGGTATTACTTAAAATTTGGAATGTGTTAATGTGTTTACTTTCTAAAGGAAAGACAATAATAAATATTCAGAAATAGTGGCACTGGAAATAGAAGAAAAATGGGACAAACAAAGCCAAAGAAATCCGGAGGGTGACTGACTGAATAGATCATTGTTCCACCAGGAAAAAAAAAGGTCTCTATAGCTCAAGTCCTGCTGACTTGAATTATACAGCTATGTAAAGAAATAAGAGTAAAATCACAGAAGTTATTTTGGCTGGAAAGCTACTTTCTACTTTAGACATGATTTTATTGGATATTTTCAGGAGGCAGTGAGGCATGTAAAGGTTTACTATGACAGGGAAACCAGAATTAGCAAAATCCAAGGAAAAGCTTTAATAGAAATCCTTATGTAAGCTTAGGATTCAATTAATGCCAGTTGACAGTCAGATGGCAACTACAGTTCCTATCCCAGGAGCATAAAATTAAGAAAATAAAGGCAAGAAAAGCCCAGACATTGATGGAAAGTTGCCAGAGAGGGAGAAGAATGGGACAGTCCTATCAGGAAACGGGGAGGAGACAGCTGTGGGTGTCACAGTTCACAGATGACAGAGAAAGTACAGGCATTGAGACCAGATGCACTCAGTGGCCTGATGTCACTTAGGCTCCGTCCTTAGGGAATAATGGAAAAGATCCATGCAAAAATGTATGAACCTCACTCAGTACTGTTTATGATATAAAAATGTCTGGAATGCCCTACATTAGTAAATAGTAAATAAATTATATTTACATGATGATTATCAGGCATCAATTACAGTGATATTTTGAAGAGTTTTATGATAATGGATAATGCTAATGAAAGCAATGTAGGAAACAAATGTATGTATATAATAACTACAAAATGCTTAAAAAGGTCTTCAAAAATATGAGAAAATGTTAACATTACCTCTTGGTAATGTGAGTATGAATAATTATTTCAGTCTTTATATTGTCTACTTCCTAAAACTATTATAATGAGTTCATTTTTTAAATCAAAACTTACTGTCACTGTATCACTATATTGAGATGATTCAGATATATTCATATATTTAGCGATATATCTTTATAATAATTAAAAACTCTAGATATATAGATGTGTCATAAAGTTTAATCTGAGGCTTTTGTGTTTGACATTTGAGGAAAGAGTTTTCTAGGAGAGTAGCTGGTCGGGCGTCAGCGTCAGCAGCCCTCCCCCCACTTCACTAGTGATAGGAATGAAAGCCGCGCCCGCGTTTAACACAGTGCTTGTGTGCAGCGCCCCCTGATGCTTCCGAGCTGTCTCCCCGTTCTTGCTGGGTCTGTTTCCACTGTGGTGGAATTCCTCACAAGATGGGTCTGTGGACAAGTTCTCATACAGTGTCTATGTCTGCAGATGTTTTTATTTTGCTGTTGGATCTGGAAATTCTGCATGGAGGGGTCATTTCTCTCAGTACTTTGAAGACCCTTTCCTGTCATTGCTGGCATCTGTGGGTGAGACAGTGGTTCCCCGGTTGCCATTTCTTTCTGGAAAAGCTCCCTTCTTCCCTGTCTGGTTCATTAAAAGATAACTTCCCTCCTTGACATTCATAGTTTTCAGATGGTGAATAAAGGTGTGATTTTGGTAAAACTAAAACCTTGGGATTTAGAATGCTTTTTAATTCAGGGGATTTATGTTTTTACAAATCTGAAATTGTCTTGACCATTCTTATTGTACATACTGCCTTAAAAATAATGCCATTTGATGTATTTTGGAGTGTGTCATTCTGCCCTCTGGCCACTACCCCTCCCATGCCTCTTCATTTCTCTGCTGAGTCCTAAATGAATTCCCCTAGTCCTCTGATTTGTGCTGTTAAACGGTGCCTGTTATTGATACCATCCAATGAGAAATCTCTTCTTTCAATGAATATTACCAGTTTTTAATGATCATTTCGAGAATCTGTTGGTTTTTAATCCAGACTCCTATGTATGTGGTACTGGAGAATGAACCTGGGGCCTTTGCACTGAGCTGCGTTCCCAGCCCTTTTTATTTATTCATTTATTCTACTTTAAGGCAGAATCACACTAAACCACTAAATTGCTCAGATTGGGTTCACATTTGCGACCCTCCCGCCTTTGCCTCTCTGGTGCTGGTATTCTGGGTATATGCTCACTATGCCTGGCTCCATTTCTTATTTTTAAAAATGACTTTAGTCTTTCCTCCTGAACTCTATTCCAACTTTTAAAAATCTTTCTATATTTTAAATATGCTTATCCTAAAAACGATTTCTGTTCATTATTTCTCTCATGTATTGCATATGCTATATCTCATGATGTCCGATTTCCTCAAATGCTTTGTAGTTTTGGTTTGTGAGCTTATATTTGCACGGCCCCTGTCAGGGTCCTGGGCTTGCCTGTCACGAAGGCATTCCCGTAGCTGGGCCTTGTGCCCGTTGCTTGGCTGTGGCTTGTCCAAAGCCTGAGAGAACAGAGGCGTCCCCTCGGAGCGTGTGGCGTGGAGGCTCACTCCCCACGCGCAGCCCTGTTTAGTTGTCACTGTACCCTGCAGAGTTGCAGCACTTGTGGCACCGAAAGATCTTTCTTTTTTGGGGAATTCAACAATGTTATAAAATGATCAGTTATTTCAGCATGAGGATGAAAGGATGCATGAACTCATTTCTTTTAAGATTTTTGCCAATATTCTATTGTACTTCAGGTAATTTTAATTGCTAGAAGTAAAACACCGCTTCTAGAGCGCTATTTCAAGTGAATGGTGGAGACAGGAGAGAAGGCAGATTAAAGTGAATAAATAAATAAATAAATAAATAAATAGAATATGAAGACTATAAATATAGGCTACCGTCCTCCCCCCTTTATTAGCTATCATTTATCATTACTTGTCTCTCTGTAAGAAGGCATTGCATGCACCATTTTTACTACAAGCAAAAGGACATAAAAGTGCACTTGAGTAGGATAGGAATCAGTGAAGAAGACTCTCAGATGAAGTGGATAGGGAAGAGAAACATGGTTTTCAGAAATAAGAGAAGGAAAAAAAATATTGAGACGAGGGCACCCTCACTAGATGGCTAATCTCGGAGAGGTCAGAGTCAGGGTGGGCATCTGCAGGCAGATGCAAAGCCTCAGTGCTGTAGCATGGTCAGCAGTACGCGGAGATGCGGGCCAGGGCTTAGGGCTCATGCAGGGAGCAGTCCCCGAGAAGGGTTGGCTCGTGTGTAATATTCTTGTGGATTCTAGAGTTAATGAGGTAACTCGAGAAGGTAAGGGCCCCACCCCCCCGAGGTACCAGGAGGCTGTGGCACTGCTTCCACCAGTGTTCGATGCGCCCAGCAAGGCAGGTAGAGGCACAGTTCGCTCTGAACTTCCATTCGGCTAAGGCCACGTTTGCAGTCTTAGCTGGATGTGTGTGCATAGGGTTATTTCTGCACAGCTGGGTTTTAAACAGATGAGTTCTCAGGAGTCGCATGAAGTGGAAGCGCTCAGGTGAGTGCTCAGTGGAACTCTGATGTCCTAATGGGCACCTGGAGCTGCCCATGCTCCGGTTCTGGGTGCTTCGAGGAGAGTGTCTCATTTCATTCAGCAGGCCTCCGTTTTCTCATGCAAAATGAAGGCGTTTGACAAATGAGTTCTGAAAACATTGAGGCTCATGTGAATTAAGAGTTTTAAACCTTTAATTCACGTAACCTTCCACAGAGGAAAAGACCACATTATAATCACTCAATAATTGCCTCTCGGCTGACATCTCCAATAATCTTGCTAACATGTCAGTTTCTGAGAGAATGTTTTAGGTTTGCTTACGCTCCCATTGGTGTTTTTTCCTGGAGGCAGGGCTCGCCTCTCAACACAGGGCAGCTAACCCTCTTGTTACTGGACTCTAGACACAGCAAGAAGAAAAATTGTGCTGTGGTATGGAAATCTAGTTGTTTGCTAAGTTTAATTTTACCAAATTATATTGATCTGAAGGCTTTTCTATAGGGTTTTTAAAAAAGTTTTTTTTCTTAAAAATAAAAATGGCTCCATGTACACTGGCTTGGCTTTTAAAAACTAAATTCATCATAATCAACTGGTTTCAAGCTTTGTCAAACTTGTTGTACCTCCTGTGGAATTATATGTAATAGTCATGTCAATCATAAATATTTGCTTTTAATTTCTTTGAAAATAACTGAGACATTCCAGGTACAATCATAAGCCTTACCTTTCCTCTGATGCTTCAGAGCTTAAAAAGAAATCATAATGCCAGCAATTCTGGCTGCCAGCTCTGTTTCCAAGGAAACAGAGTAGATCATCAAAAACAAAATAAGGATTTTCAACCTGATTACCCCTTTCCTCAATTCAGTCTTCATTGCTGGAAAATGAAACACAGCACCACCTCAGCCTTGCAATCTTGAATTTAATTGTTTGTGCTGTCACAACTAAAGCCAGGCAGAGAATGTAATCTCTTAGGTTATATGGTAGTTTGCCTGTAGGAAGAGCTCACCTCCTTCCCAGGATTAAGACTACCTGGTGAATGGAAAGCGCTCTGTGCATTTGCTGAAGAGCCTGAAATATTTTAACCTCAGCAACATCGAATGTTTCCGTTATTGAAATCATATTTTATGTTTCTTGGGACTAATATAAGAAAGGCATGAGAGTTTATGACAGAAGAATAAAGACTTTCTGCATGAAAGTCTTTGTTCAGAGAAATAAGAATGAGGGAAGAGAAGGCAGAAGGGGAAGGAACTGCTCCTCCATTCCCACCAGCAGGACACCACGGCGGCATCGTGCTCTGTCCCACCGATGTGTGCTTCCTCTGAACAAAAGTAGGGCCCCGAAGGCCACAGCTGATGATCCTTTGACGGGTAGCTAGCGAGAGCGCAGCTCAGCATTATTATGTTGCCCAGTGGTGTTGCGTGTTGTGTAAGAAGCAGTATCCCATTATGTAAAAATTTTTACAGTCAGAGAAATCTTGTCAGGATGAACTGCACGATAGAAATTTGCCATTGTGAAAGAACAGTTTAAGGGACGTCAGATGACAGCTTGATAATTTCGGATAATGAACGCTGAAGTGCGGGTAATAGGTCTGATGGGAAAGAGCACTTAGCATAACCGTTATCTGGGGCCTTCTATTTTCTGCTTCTAGATTCATTTCCTGAAAAGAATTCAAAGGTCTCAAAGGTATGGGCTCTCTGAAGATCTTTTTATATCTAAACCCAGTGGAGGGCCTTGGAATTGAGGGTACTCTAAGTATTTTTGAATACATTTTAAAATTAATGCATGCAACACCCTATTTTAGTTAAAAGCTTTGGGTACATTCAGGCTTCTTGTTAGGAAATGCAAAGTTATGGCACACAATTTAACTGCAAATAGCAATAACCACGGTAGATTATTCAGTACAAAACAACTCTCAATACTTACAAAAACGTGGAGTATAAGCTATGAATTTGAAGACTGTGTTAAAAGAGAGTGCCAGTAACATGTGGTTGTGCCAAGAGACGATACCACAACACACGGAGCAGTGTGTTCTTGTGTTGAGAGTGGCGAGGCACAGACAGCGGCTGGTGTGGGCTGACGTGCACAGCATGGAGCTTGCGGCCTTGGGAGAGGGTGCCGAGGGGCCAGGACGCGTGTCCTCTGCTGTGCACGGAGGAGTTTTGGCTAGGGGAGGGGTCAGCACCTTCCTATAAAGAGCCAGATAATAAATATTGCTGGCCTCCAGGGCCATAGGCTTCTGAAACAGCTCGTCAGCTCCGCCTTCACGGATGAGAGGAGCTGCAGATAGCGGGTGAGTTCATGAACGCGGCTGTGCAGCAGCGGAATTTGATTTAGAAGACAGATGGGCAGGAAGAGGGGAGCAGTTCAGAGAACTCCCCGTTCAGCCATTCCCTTGTTTCAACAATATTTGAAGATAAATGCCAGTTTGTTTCATTTGTACCACGAGTTTCTTTTGTTCACTGAAGAGTGTTGTGCTTTTGTTTGTTTCTTCCTAAAAGAGGATTTTTTTTTTTTTTTTTGGTCTATGACTTATACATACTCCGAGTAACATTTTGGCCATTCTGCCAAGACCACGATGCACAGTATACTAACCATCGCTATTCTCTAATTATTGTGGTATAAAAGTCAACTTTATTTTTTTCATGGAAGAGGTATTCTCTAATATTTATTTTACCAATAACTGTTTGTATTACATTAAAATTTTAAAAAAGAAACATACAGGGGACCATGTATGTTTGCAATCCCTAAAATAGAAGATACCTAAGTCTGTGTTCCATGTTCAGCATCCTTTATCTGTAAGTGATGAAATGAACCAACATAGATTTTCCAATTTTCTAAGCTCATTGCACATCTGTCAAGGAATGTGACTGATGGCGAACTTAGGCTTATGATTCAACTTTTAGCTAAACATGCTCATGTTTTACAGTTTTATGTAGTAACATTTTATATATATGTATGAAATATCATGACATTGCTTGATATAGTATTATGACTAATTTTATAGTAGGTCCATTTTTATAGTAATGTGTTTGCTTTTTTATTAATCCAGTGAGCAGCAAGACTTAGAAAAGCTTTAACAATGACTGTAAATTTCAAATAGTGATGAATATATAACATTTTGAGATTTCAGCAAGAGCAATGATATGAAAATATGTGATTTTAAAATTTTAGTGAAATGCAAGTATATATTGATAAAAATGTAAAAAGCATTCTTCTATAGAAAAATACACTTGATTTTAGCCAAAGGGCTGAAAAACAATCCCTATAGAAAAAGAAAACATTTTTATAAGGAAATAATTATAGAATTACAGTAATTATGTATCAGATCTTAAAATAATGACCAAAGTGTTAATAGATCCATTTCAGGTTTTCTTGAAATGTAGTTCAGGCTGGCTTTGAACTCACTATGTAGCTCAATCTGGATTAAAACTCACAATGATCCTCCTACCTCAGTTACCCAAGTGCTGGGATTACACAGGTGTGGGCCACCATGTCTTGCTAATAGGTCTGTGTGTGTGTGTGTGTGTGTTTGCTGTTTTATGAGATGGGTTTCACTGTGTAGTTCAGGCTAGCCTTGAATGTACTGTGTAGTTCAGAGTCAGTGGCCTTGAACTAACTAATGGCCGTCCTCCTGCCTCAGCCTCCTGAATACTGAGAGATCCACTCATAATACCTATAAATATAATCTTGCATATTCAAACACATGGAAAACCCCTTTATGGAACTTTATGGAGATATAGTGCCTTAAATTTATTCCTTTATTTTGTTATCTATTAGTGGGCAAGGGACCAAAGTAAGTCACACCAATGTCAGGATATTCATGTAGCACCCAGAAGTTAAACCTGTACAAACCTCTACATTTGCCTTCTTACCTGTGAGGGTCTCATCTGTAAAATCCTCAGTGTACATTTTCCCCTGATCCTGTTACAAAGCATTGAAATGGGGGAGCTTTAGCAATTTTTTTTTTTTTTTTTTTTTTTAATGGAACCCAGGATTGAAGTCAGGCCCTTGCGCTTGCTGGGGAGGCGCTTTATTCCACTGAGCCAAACAAATAAAGCGCTTCTAGCAATTATTTGTGTGTGTGTGTGTGTGTGTGTGTGTGTGTGCTAAAAACTTCCTATTATGCTTGAAGGACAGACACCTGCTTAAGACACAGTCTTAGTAAAAGGGATTAATGGTGGGAGCAATCGCACAGCTGCAAAGGGTGCAGAGGGGTCTGGTTTTCACTGACAGTCAGCTTTGAATGCCAGATTATCCGTGACCAGGAACTGGAGCCCCAATGTAAGGTGGCCTGCTCCAGTTTTTGCCTGTGAATCACTATTTTTATGATTTGGGAAATTATTTAGTTCCGTTGAGCCTCAATTTCCTCATCTACAAAGTGGGAAGAATGATTCTGTCCTGGAGGCTGCTGGAAAGCGAGAGGTCTCTAATAGGCGCTCCACACAGGCGGCTTTGAGCGCTGCGCTCTCCGTGGCACAAGGCTGCCTAGAAAAACCAGCGCTTGTCCCAGAACAGTAAAACCACTCTCCTGATACCAAAGGGAAAGAAAAAGGGAAGATGAGCAGTTTTTTCAGAACAAGGACCACCATCTTTCCATGTACCAAAGAGACGGCACGGTGAACAGTGTACAGTTAACATTCCGAAGCTTTGGCAGTCCAGCCCGACAGCCAAGTGTGCTTCACTTCCGGTTCCTCGGGGGTAGAACGCCCTCAAGACCAAGTGCATTGCACTGAAGGCCACAGTTTATGTGGACAGCTGACTGTGACCCCTGCCACAGGACAGCCCCAGGCAGGGTCCTGGCAGTTTTCCTTGGGGCTTTCCTGACAGCTGTGAGGTTTTCTCTAGGGCTGCAAGCCCTGATGCAAACTCCACCTGATGTCGTCATCTCACAGCTTCTGCCTAGTGCCTGCTATTGCCAGAGCTCTG
The DNA here is from genome assembly GCA_004027165.1 of Ctenomys sociabilis. Taxonomy (NCBI): domain Eukaryota; kingdom Metazoa; phylum Chordata; class Mammalia; order Rodentia; family Ctenomyidae; genus Ctenomys; species Ctenomys sociabilis. The sequence goes on along the minus strand of PVKA01001811.1, from coordinate 84,542 downwards.
CTACAAAGCTTTTGTGAGCTGGGACAGCAGGGGCTCTGGGTACACAGGGCAGCTGTGGCTCTATGAACCCTGGGCCACAAGTCACTTTGTATTGGTGCCCAGGGCTCCTCTCTGGGGCGTGTGGCCAGGGACCATGTAGCTCTTTGCTGTGTCACAGAGTCAATAGGGAGTCTGTCTGGAAGGGGCTGACCTGGTTTCCAGCCTGTGATTCATCTTCTGGTGTCAGTCACATCCTGCCCCATGCTCAAGCCTTATCCTGATGCCCAGCCGGGTGGAGGGTGAGGAGCACCAGCTTCTCCAGAGCCCTGTGGGTCTGCTTCTTACCTCCTCCCTGGATCCCTGTGTGCCGTACGTAGGCAGTGCTCATGGGTGGACAGTGCTGAACGGCCGGTGGAGGTGGATGGGGCCGTGGCACACCCAGGTTCAGAACATTATTACAACAGCCACAGGGTAGAAGCAGCTCAGCTGTCCATCAACAGCAAGTATATGCTCATTCTTTAAGGGTTACAGGATATGACCAAGGGAAGGGCGCACACACATGGTGTGCGTGCGCACACACACACACACACACACACACACACACACACACTGTTATGGCTTGTGTCTAGTTGTCCCCCAAAGCCTCATCTAGTCATGGGGTGGGGACTTCTAGAGTTTGTGATTAACTCATGATTCACTGGGATTATGTGTGATCCAAGGCTGAGATTATGGGTTTTAGTACTGCTGGGATTATGGGTGTGAGTTCTTCCCCCAGCCCGGGGCAGAGAGCCTGCATGTAACATAGAGACAGACTTCTGTAGCCATTGCTTTGTTGCATTGTTGTGGTTCAGCTGCCATGAAGGGCCGCTTTCTGCCCTGTGCCCCTCTGCCTTGGAGCCAGCCCAGTATGGACTAGAACCTGCAATACCTGTGAGCTGAATAAACCTTTCCTTCCTTCATTGTGGGTGTTGGGTATTTGTTCCAGCAACGAGAAAAGAGTAACTAAGACACCACCACACACACACAGTGCTATTATTCAGTATTGCAGTAGACTGATAGTCTGACACCATTGTTATGTGTGTGAATTTTGAAGATATTATGAAAAGCATAAGCCAGTCTACAAAAGCAGAGCTACAGTATGATTCCATGTGCGTGATGTCCTGTATGATCCTATTTATAGAGACAGAAAGGGGAATAGTGGTTGGCAGGGGCTGGAGGTGAAAGGCATAGAATTTTCTTTTTGGTATTTTTTGAGACAAGGTCTCTCTATGCAGCTCAGGCTGGCCTTGAGCTCACTGTGTAGCCCCAGCTGACAACTAATGGGTACACACATGCCTGGCTCAGACAATTATTTTTAATGAGTACAGACTTGCAATTTTGCAGGGTAAGAATTATCTAGATGGACGGTAGTGACCATTATACAACTATGTGAGTGACACTAAAGTGTACATTGAATGTGGCAAAGGTGGGAAATTTTTATGCATTTTACCCTAATATTTTAAAAATGAGAGATGGCCTTAAAAATATCACTTTTCATAGCAGCAAGTGACTGGTTATACACAAATCCTGCCCTCAGATCATTTTTAGTGAGAAATCCAGTGACTCATTATTTCAGAGAAAGGAAAGAATAAAAAGGTATTTTTTAGGAATTTTTAGAATGAAATTGTCTTCCATTGGTGAAAAATCAGCACTCCTGCACCCCAGTGAGGCTTTTCTGAGCTGTAATGAGGAGTCTGCACCACTATGAGGTGGGCAGGAGAGGACAAGATGTGAGGACAGTGTGCACTCTCAGAAGAATGGGCAGTGTGAAAACTCAGAAAAATGAGATGGGTGGGATGGGGTGGAGAGAACAAGGAATGGACAGCATCAGCTACTTGGAAAGGCAGAAGACGGCCTGGGAAAGGCTTTCTGCTGAAGATGACTGAGGACCGTGGCAGTAAGAATAACAAGGACTTTGAAACTTGCTAAGCTGTCGGCAGAGGAGCTTGATGGAGACGATGCTGTGGAACACAGGATGAGGCAGATCTTCTTGTCCTTCGGTGCCGACCAAAGCAATGCTAAGAAAGAGGCAGAGGCCTTACCCATCACAGGCCTGGAGAGGCCCAGAGCTCTGTAGAGGAGAATGGGCCCCACCACCTCTGTACTCATGTAGAACCAACTCTGGGTGTAGCGTAATCCCAGGGGGTGCGGGGGGGAGCTTAACACAGACATGTGGCCATGCCCATCTGTCTGCCATCAGTTTTGGGAGGACACTGAACATGCACATTTCTGGTAGGTTTCCACGTGGTGCCGAGGCTACTGGTGTGACAGCCACGCTGCGAGAAGTGTGGCTGTAGCATGGAAGGTGTAAGACACTGGTGAGTGGCTGTGTACGTTTAAGACTTTTTCAAGGGCTTAAAGAGGAAAACCCAAGTCAAGAGCTACGGTGAGACTACATTGTATACAGCAGTGGGGTGGGTGAAACCCTGTGCATTCAGTAGGCTTACCCACATTTGTTTTCTCAAAGCCATGGCCAAGGGTGGGGACTTTATGCTCAGAACTGGGCACCACAGCTTTCTAGGGGAAGGCTTTGGCCACGTTACATCACCTTTCCCTACCCTATTTTCTTCATCTATAAAATTAGGCCAATAGAGTACAACCCGATGGGATTGTTCAGGAGACTGTGATTGATGCCAGCTAAGAAGCAGTATAGCATGTGTGGAGCATGTCTGAAGGCTTGTGTCTGACCCCCGTCCTAAGATTGATGTGGGACTTAGCCCTGGACCGTGGCACATGGCAAGCACGGCAGGCTCCTCCTCTGGGCCCCCCAGGACCCATCTCTATTACTCCCATGTCAGCTATCATCACCTGTCCACTACTATATATGGGCTTTGGAAATCTGAATCTTGGGAACAAAGCCAAGATAATAAGCCATCGTTCTGATCCTTCCAACTTACCATGGAAACCACTTCCCCTGGTGGCAGGAGATTGATAGATGAAAGTGTAAGGACATGTATTTCCCTTATGGAAATGTATAACCCATGAATATTCCCTCCAGTGGTTACTGAAGAGGGAGAGAGATAAGTCTAGAGCTTTCTGAGAGAATTAATTAGCCCTCAGTCACAATATTAAGCCCTGTCTCGTATTCACGTCCCTTTGTGAGAAGCATAGCAAGGGAAGCAAAGGTTTCTGTCCTTTAATTGGATGAAAAGCTGAAGCTCGATGATAAGATGGAGGGTAATTTTTTATTATCTAAGAGCCCAATAAAGAATTAACTTGGGAGGAGACTGGCATTTCAGTAAAACTGAAATAAATGACCGCTTTCGGTTCTCTTCTGTTAGAAGATGTCATCATAATTGAGAGATGACTGGGTTGACTTTTCCCTTAATACACCACGGCCTCACCTGTAGTCAGACTCCTCATCCCCATGCTGCAGCCTCCATGCCCGGGGGAGGCAGCTCTGCATCCTGTGACCCCGAGCCCATTGTTTACAATCTCAAGCAGACAAGCTTTGATGTGCGTGGCTGCCGTCCACATGGGCTTTCTCTTGGTCTCCAGCAACACATAAATGAGCTATGTGTTCTCAGGCTCAGAGCATTTCATACCTGTTTTTAAAATGATTCTCCTTTGGAGGCTTCAAATAGCAAACACCTTTTATACTAGATATCATTCTTTCTTTCCTTATGGACAGAATTTCCTCCCCTACATAATGCTGTGCTGCACAGGCTGGTCCTAGCTCTGTGAGTGGATGGCTGGCATGCTCCTTCTGTGCACCGATGCCACACAATGAGGGCTTGTGACATGATTCTGGCTGATTGAATTGGGGGAGTTGGATGGGGACATACGGAAAGCTTTCTGCACACTTAGCACATAAGGAGAAGGTAGTGCCTTCCTCTGCCGGTTGTGTTGCAGTAGAGCTCTTTGGAAGAAAAAGGTCTTGGGAACTAGTTAGACAGGCTTACCAGAGCAGAGGCAGGACAGTCTACCACGGAGTGACCAGCGGCACACAAAGATCAGAGAATCCCATATTTGCCAAGCTCAAGGAGCTGCAGACCAAGAGGAATTGATGCAGAGCCAGCCTGAGACTGCAGGCCTGGAAGCTCCCTGGAGAATTGCTGCTGCGAGTCCTCAGAAAGAGGCAAAAGAAGCTGCAGTGTAATGTCACAAGCAAGGACATAGCACAGGTGGCATCAGCTCAACTAGAAACACAGGCCAGCTTCTTCCTTTTCATTCCATCTAATCTAAGCCCCTTGGATGGTGCCACTCACAAGCAGGGCAGTTGGCCCCCCTCCATTTGCTGGTTCGCCTGACAATCATCTCTGGAAACACCCCCTCAGCCACACCCAGATCCCATAGGCATCTCCTGATGCAATGAAGTTAACAATCACAGCCATCCCCTACTTGTTGCTTGCCTGTGAACCAGGGCTGAGGCAGTCATCCCATAATTGAAAGGGTACCTAACCGTCAATGTGGAAGCATGGTCTAACATCCTCGGCTGGAGAGTGCTGCTGAAGGGTGAATTCAGTGATCCTGCAGGTGCTTTGGTAAATGAGAAACCAGCATTTTCTATTATCTGACCCACTTCAAGTTTGGTTTTTGGATACTTACAGATAGCCTTTTCTTAGCAGCCATCTATGTGAAACCAACCCACTGGATGGATGAAGTTTTCAGAGGACATTCCAAAGAGATGGGAGAAATCCTTTGATCCAGGTGTGGTGGTACACACCAGTAATCCTAGCACTCAGGAGGAAAAAGATGAAAGACAGACAGACAAACGGATGGATGGACAGACAGACAGAAAGAGGAAGAAAGGAAGGAAGGAAGGAAAAGAAATCTCTTGAAGGTGATGAATGACTCTGTTACCTTGACTGTCACAGTGGCATCCTGAACAGCAGCATACACCATGGTTTATCAAGCTGTACACTCAATGTGTGTCATTTACTGTCCATTGACAAAATCTGAAGGCCACAGTCCACCCCCTGCACTGTGTTATCACTGAGTCTAGGATGTGGGCATCAGCAGGATTGGGACTTGGCCTGGTTCCTGCCAGGAATGAATTCAACTGTCTCTAGAGGACAATCAAGCCACCACCGTGGAAGGTAAACAGTGTAGCAGGCACAGTGGGAAGACCCAGGACTCCATTCTGGAGAAGAACCAGCCTTTGAAAGACAGAATTAATATAGTACTAAGTGGAGGACTCAAGGGACCTCTGCAAGGAGCTCATTTGCATGCCCAAACTCCGGATGACACCTTGAAGCTTCCAAGCAGCCAGAAACAGGTAGCAATGAGGATCGTGCAGGAGTCTGAAAGTGACACATTTTTTCCTGAGATGGATTTGAATAAATACAGGCTCCTCCCCAGATACTCAGCTGTGCTTTCTGAAATCCAGGAGGAGAAAAGCACTAAGCACAAATTGGCCGCATATGGAAAGAACAAGTTATACAAAGTTGCACTCTGATTGATTTTAGGTTATTTCCCTTCCTCCTAAAATGTATATATATTTATATACTATAATAATATATAGTATATAGATACATATACTAGGAAAAAGGCTCATTCTGATTTTTCATCTCTGGATAATTTTTTTCTAAACAGATACCTTTAAAAATAGTAAAAAAAATCTGTAAGAAATGATACAGAACAAAATGATTACTAAACAAAATAATGGCAATGTAACAACGATTGTTGTCACACACTGTTGTCTTCAAGTTAGTTGTTTAGATTACCAGACATAAGCATGCAAAATTGGTCAAAACATTTGTGAGAACCTCAAGTATGACTTCCTCTAGGTACAGTGTGATAAATAAATTATTATTTAAATTAACACTAAAGAGCACACTAGGAAAACCCACTTGGAAATTTAAAAATACTTCTAGAAATTCATGGGTCAAAGAAAAACTCAGGATAGCATTCAGAAATTCATTAGACTTGAACAGTGTCGAGCATACAGGCAGAGTTGCTCTATTTATTTATTTATTTGGTATAGGGTCTTACTATGCAGCTCAGACTTGTAGTGATCCTCCTGTCTCAGCCTTCCCTGCACTGGAATTATAAGCATGCACCTCCATGCCTGGTTTTGGTGACTGGCATGACATGTGCTACCAGAGATCGATCCTAGGTCCTTGTTTTTGCCAGGCAGGTGCATAGACTGCCGAGCTATCTCCCCCCCCCCAGCCAAAGTTTACTGTCTTAAGTGCTTTCACAGGAAAACAGGACTTGACATTAGGAATCCAAATTGGAAGGGAAAAATGAAGAAGAAATGGAAAAAAATAGAAGAACAGAAATTAATGAAATAGAAAAAATACATGTAACAGAAAATGTCAGCAAAGGAAGGTCAATTTCTTTTTCTTTCTTTTTTGTTTTGAGCAAAGATCTCGCTACACAATGCAGGCTGGCCTAGAACTCCCGAAGTTCTGGAGCCTCAGCTTCCAGACTGCTGGGATGACAGCCATGTGCCACCATGCCCAGTGGTCAGTATCTTGAAGGGACTAAAAACAGCCAAAACCCATTAAAAAAAAAAAAAAGATGAAACAATGAATTAAAGATGGTGGCCCCCAGGGAAAAGGGTGGGATTCCTGAGAGGTGAGAAACACACAGAGCCCAGCCCCCCTGCTGGGGACCCAGGATGTGTGCTGCTCAGAGGCAGGAAGGAAACAGCACCTCCAGTGCATTGAGGGACCAGGACCAACGCTGCCTCAGCCACTTCGGGAACCTCACCCTACCCCAGTGGGAGCCCCGCCAGGACCAGAGGGGCAGGAGAGGCTGGTGCAGGCAGTGGGACACCCACGCACCCAGACCTGTAAGTCGGGTGCTTACAGGGTGTGTGGTTTACCTGTGAGGTACAGCTCCATTGGTTAAAAATTGAAGTAGCTAAAACTGAAATAAAATTTTAAAACTTTCAAAAGGAAAGCCTTAAAATATTTATCTTTCTTTTTTAAAAAAATCTTTTTGAGACATGGTTTTGATATGTAGCTATACAGTTCAGGCTGTCCTTGAACTCACTGTGTAGCCCAGGCTGGTCTCAAACTCAAAATGCTCTTCCTGCCTCAGCCTCCTGAGTGCAGGGATCACAGGCCTTCACCACCAGACGAGGCTGCTCCAAATGGACCCAAGAAGAAAGGGTAAAGGGTACTAGCGTCCGCAGCGCATATCCTGAAATGGGACGATACCGAGAAGGTCAGCCTGGCCGCTGTGCAGGGTGACGCGGAAGTTCACGAGGCGGTCCGTACGTAAAAACGGAAGAGGAAGGGTGAACTGTCCTTTATCTATGAAAAATTAGGCCAGAATTTTAAAATGATTCCAAAAAGAATACTGCTCCTAGAAAAACTTCCACACCATCTTAGCAAATATTTAAATGAAATAGATTAAAAAATAAGCTAGGAGAAAATCTGTCTGTGTAATACTCACTAAAAATGTAAAATTCACTAAACTCAGCACTGGGATCCAGGGAGGGCAATGTGCACCTGTGATCTCAGCGTCCCCGAGCTGCGGCCGGCCGGGCTGCGCGGAAGTTCAAGGCAGACCTGAGGCACACGGCGAGCAACCCCCCTCCCCCAGCAAAACAGAGCAAAAGCAAAAGCAAACAGAGATAGGGAAAAAGCCCAACCTGAGTAAAAGAGTGAGCATAACTGTCTCAATTGGCAAATCCTGACCCAAATATTTCCAGGGAATAAAAAGGCTGCGGAAACTCCATAGCTCATTGTTTGAGATTCAAATACCACAAGATGCGGAACAAAAAAGTAGAGATCAATTTCATCCCTGAATATAAAGTAAAATAATAAGCATTACAAGGTCTGTCACTGTAGAAAAGGAATGTTCTGACTAGTTCGGCTTCTTCCCAGAAGTATAAGATTGGCTTAGCACTTAAAATGCATCAGGTTACTACTTAACAAATTAGAAGTGAAAACTATGAAGAATAAAATTCAATGTTGTATTCCAGAAACCATTAGGGATCCCCGACTATAGAGAACTTGCTCAGTCTGATAAAAAGCTTCTACCACTCGTTAGCAGATCCTACATTTAATGGTAAAGTGCTGAGAGCACTTCCTCTAAGGTCAGAGATTGGACAGAGATCTGGACATGACGTTGTCTGTGTTATGCTAAGAACGCTCACTATCACTGCCTCAGACGGGCCGCAGGTGCACAGTCTGGTCCCTAAGACAGCAGCAAATTGTTGTTTCACAGCCCTGGTCGCCAGCACGCCCAGAGCACAGGACAGAGCTGGTGCCACCTCTGAAGGACACGGGCATGGCACTCAGCAGTGGGGGGCAGAGGCACTGGCAGGTTCGCTTCCGGGGAATTCGCAGCCTGCTGCGACAAGGAGCCGATGCGTGACGAGTTAGCACAGTTTGCTTTTTCCGCTCCTGCCTCAGGATGCTGCTCGGGTTCTGCATCTTCCGGGGGTCTCTGACCGCCCTCACCAGGTAAGATGTGGCACCCCAAGTGCCCAAGCGCTTCTCATCCCCTGGCCTCACCCACATTAGCTGGGGTCCCCTGCCCCTCCCAGCAGACTCTGCTTCTGTCATCTCCCGGGACGCCCTCCTCTGCTGCCACATGGGTTCACCAAGTGTTCGCTGAATGGGTGAGTGAAGGGGCGGTAAGGGAACAAGGGAACGAGGAAACACGTCCCATCCGGAGCCACGAGAGTAGGCTGAGATGAAGACGCAGAGACCCAGACCTCCCTCCTGTTAACATCTGGTCATGAAAGACAGGGACGCATTGGATGATGCTATCCACACGAAATGTTCCAAAGAGGCACAGAATAGATCAGTACTGGCCTGGGAGTGAGGCAGGGCCCCACGGGAGGCCTTTGCTGATGGAGATGGGGTTTCTTGGGGGGATGATGGATTTCTTTTTTAGGGTTTGCTAGTACATGCTTGTAGTTGACGATTACATTCCTGATGGGGAGTTGGTACGCGCATGTGGCGTGACTTAATGCTGTCTCACTTGCCCTCGGGGTCTCTACCCTTCCTCTGTCTCCTGGTGCTTTCCCAGCTGCAGAAGCGCTGTATCCCCCTTTCCTGTGGTTTAGAGTTTAATCATGCTGATCGTTGTGCTGTTCTCTGCATAGCATGAAAACTGTGGACTCACACTCTTTAAAATGAAGGATTGCAGGGCGTGTAAACCGTAGTGATTAAAAAAAAAGATCACCATAGTACGAATCACAGACATCTCTTTTAGGTGATGAGAGTTATCAAGAACGGGAGTTAAGATGGAGCAACTGGTGGGAGGGAAGTGGCTGACTCCAGGGGAGACAGGTGGTGAACAGGGACTGAGCCGTGGCAGGGATGGGCTTCCAGGAGAGCGAGACAAGGCATGAGCCACAGGGTCACGGTCCCTCCCACCAGCCAGCGTATTATCCTAGAATTTTTGTTTCGCAGAACCTGGGATTGAACTCAGGCTCTTGAGCTTGCCAGCAAGCGCTTATTCTACTGAGCCATCTCCCCAGCCCTAGAATTTTATATTAGACAGGGCACCCAAGTTTTTAAAAAGTGATATGAGATGTTCCCCTACTTTCCATTTTCTTGTTAAAATGGTATTTGGTTAGTTTATCACAACTATTATTCAATGGAATGTTCCTTTTAACTTGCCCCTATCAGATTCTTAAGGAATCTGTTAAGCTGTGTTTAAAACCTTTATGTAGAAGTGGGTGGGAAAAAGAGTTGTTTTCTGATAGGGGTGGGTGACACAGTTAGCTGTCCCCTCTGTGACTGGGTTGCTTCTGCCAGTTTGTGAAAGTCTGGCCCATTCGTGGGGGAGTGAGGGACAGGATGGGGAGTATGTTAATTCAGATCAGTGAAAGAAGCCGTGAAACCCCAGGCTCACACGGAAGCCACAGCAAGGTTTCCTCCTCTCTCACCTGCGGCCTTTGGCAATTTCGCTGGCTAAGGCTTCACGCTGACTTCTCTCACGGAGGCTGCCAGGGGCCTCTCTAGCAAATTGGCATCCTATGGAGAGCCAGATACTTTGAACATTTTCTAATTAGGAGAAGTTAAAGGTTATATAAGCTCAGCTGCCAAATTGACTGCCTGACCTTAAAAGTCGAACAGAGGTTTCTTTCCTTCCCTCCTCTCCTCCCTACTCAAGACCTCAATTAGAACTAAAATGTTAAATGCAAACATAAAGTTGTATGAAAAATCAGGTCCAAGAGCTGGGCGTGGTGGCGCATGCCTGTAATCCCAGCACTCAGGAGGCTGAGGCAGGAGGATTGTTGTGAGTTTGAGACCAGCCTGAGCTACAAAGTGAGCTTAAGGCTAGCCTGAACTGCATGGTGAGACCCTGTCTCAAAAAGACAAAAAAAAAAAAGAGAAAAAAAAAATCAGGTCCGAGAAAGTGGTAAGGAAGCAGGGCGTGGAGGTGCACGTCTATTATCCCAGAACTAGGGGGGCTAAGGCAGGAGGGTCTTTGTGAGTTTGAGACCAGTGTGGACTACAAAGACAGTTCAAGGCCAGTCTGAACTTCAGAGTGAAATCCTGTCTCAGAAAGACAAGAACAAAAAGCCCCACAGAGCTAAATCCACTGCCTTCCAATAGCAGCCCCTTTCTCCAAAGTGATCCTAGCTGTTTCTGGAGGTTCTGAGCAGGGGCTTTGCACACCCCCGCAGAGCAGTCATCTGTCTTCTGCCATCTCATGCAGCCACTTGTCTGTTCCATTAGGATGCACCAAGCATCTGTTGCCTACTGCACAGGGCCACGCCTGAGTCTCACAGGCATCTCTGCCCACAGTGCTTTGCCTCGCCTACTCTAGTGCTCATTTGTCAGCTTTGATGGCTGACAAGTCACTGAAAACTCTTTGTCCCTGCCTCTCCTAAAGAAGCCCACTATGAAACACTCAAGCAAAAGTGTGCTCAGAACATCGTCCCTGTGGCTTCTGACTCCAGGCACCAGGACAAACGATGTGGCCCTTCTCAGCTCTGTTCTGCTTGTGGACATCTCAGCCCTGAAGCAACACCTTTTATTATTATTATTTTTGGTGGAACCAGGGATTGAACTCAGGTCCTTGTGCAAGCATTTATTCTACTGAGCCATCTCCCAACACCTTTTATTATGACAAAGGAGATATTATCGTAAGCCCCATCAAAACATGCCCCTTGCTTTGAACACACTTACCCTATTCTTCTTGCCACCTTCTGAAAAAGGTCTGGAAATCACATCATGAATGTCTTTAAAAGTAAAATGTGTGATCAAAAATATGGTGAATGTGGCTGTCCCGTGCCAGCCAATAGGAAGGCAGACTCATAAAAATGTGAGGCTCTGTCCTCATCCATCTGATGCAGCCAATCTGGCACTGTGTATGACTTCTGGTCTTCCTCAAGGACAAAATGACCATGAAAGGTAAAGGTTCTGAACTGATTTAGGACGTAGCCACAACAGGACAGCTAGACTCTTAGGAAAGAGGACTCCAGAGCAGCTCCAGCAAGTGCCAAGCGTATTCGAAATAAGAGGGATGAATGCCAGTGGTGCCTTTTACTGTAATACATTTCAAAAATAATTTGAACACACTGTATTTTTTTTACTTCCCACTGTAAACTGAAACCTCCTGGAGATTTTGCTAGGCAATACCTACTGCAATCTATGAGCATAGTTGTAACATGTGACCACATTTGTTTGCTTCTGTAGGTAAAGACAGGTGACGATTGCATTAGAAATGTTTTCTAAACCACAGTTAGTTGACATAGCAGCAGTTCAGTGAGCTCTGGCCATTCCTCAGCCTTCCCGGGCACAGGTGGCTACAGCAGAGGCTGGTGCACATTGCATTAATTATTTGGAGATAATTACGAGTAGCAGGGAGCATGAAGTGCTTACAGCTGGTTGTCATACTGAGTCTAAAGTGGCAAACCATCCTTACAGACACTGAAAAAAGTTTGGTATGGTTACCTCTAAAAGACCCCAGGCAAAAAGGTATAATGTGATCAAAGAAAATTCAGGTCTTGAAGATGGAAACAGCATGTTTGTCTTAGTCACTTTCTTTGTTCTGAGAAGGGACTGACACCAGGAGAGGAAGGGTCTATTCTGGCTCACTGTTTTCAGTGGTTTCTGTCTAGTCAGCAGGCTGAGGCACAAAGGGAAGGGTCCGGCAGAGGACAGCTGGCCACATCATGGCCCAGCAGGAAGCAGAAAGAGGAAGGCTGGGAAGGTAGAGGAATCCCTCTGGGCCATACCCCAGGGGCTAGTGAGCCAGGATCTTGTACCACCCCAGGATCCAAACATCCTGCAGTTTTCAGATCTAAACCAGAGTAGCAGGAAAAAAATAGCAACTTCCCAGAGCAAACCAAATCAAACCAGAGCAGAGCAGAGCAGAGCATAATGCAGGCCAATCAGAAGCTAAGGGTTTGCTCTATAAAGTCAAAGGAGAACTTAATCCATCCAACAGCAAGTCTGAACTCCATGGGGCAAGGAAACATTTCTTCTTTTTCCACAGAAAATATTTCTACCCTTCTGTGAAAAAGAATATAAGGCTATGATACCTGCCGTCACTCACACCAGCTATTTATGACTGGGGTGTAGACTGGATTTTGAAATTTCTGGCATTTTATGTGGTTTTGTGCCTTCCCTCAATTAAATACCCTCAAGCAATATATTTACAATCATTAAAGCCTTGAATCCGGAAGTAAACACTGACTACAGTCGTACTGGGGTTGGTTGACAGAGGCGGGTCCCTGGGAATGCAACTGCGACAGCATCATTCCTGCCTGCTCCTCCTTTTTCCCCTTGCTTCCCACCTTCAGGATGTTGGGCACCTTTCTCCATGGGGATCCTTCCTACCGTGCTGTTTCTGCCTTGCAGCCAGCCTACCATGAACTGAAACCTCTAAAAAATGTAAGCTCAAATAACGCTCTCTTCCTTTAGGATGTAGGTGTCGGATATTTTGTCCCAGTAATGAGGAAAGTAACTAAGACAGGCTTTCACACCAGGGGTGTGGTCACTGCTGCAACTGTGCCCAATCATGTAGTTTAGAATCTTTGGGATTTGTCTGCAAGAGGAGTTGAGGAGATTAATATATGCCAGCTCGTGAGCCTGAGAATGCTGAATACTGAATTTGATCAGAGATTCTGTTCCAAACTCAGAAGACCCATAGAAATGTAAATAGTACACCCTGTGTTCAAGGGGCTCCAGCTGGGAGGAAGGACTCATTGGTGTTTGGACTCAGACATGAGTTATGTCCTGGCAGAAAATGTGTCTTCATTTTGCTTATGCTTTCAAACTTTATGAAAGACTGAGTTTAAAGGTGGATTAAGTAATCTGATGATGAGATTTCAAGGCACCCCAGTGTTCAGACTGTGGCATGGATACTATTTCTAGCTTTTAGCCAGCCTTCTACTAAAAACCAGGGGAAAAAAGGTCTATTTCAAATTTTTTTCAGTTTTTCCAGAAAGGAAGCGCCTGTAAAGTTGGAGCACAGGAGAGCATGATTGCTATAAATTGGCATTTAAAAAAGGCCAAGTATTTTGCATCAAGACAATATGCAAAATGGCTTTTGGTTACCTTAGAAATTACCAAGATCTCACCCTTTGCAGGAGGAGTTGTCAAAGTGAAAGATTTGCTTTGAGCAGAAAGCCCGGGGTTCCATGCTCAAGAAGAGCTACCCAGACCTAAGCCACTGGTTCCCTGAGGCTCAGTTCATAATGCTCGGCCATCCAGTGCTTGGAAACCTCTGCAGCCATGAACCAATAGGATCTGCCTCTGCCCAAGCAAGCAGAGGTCCTTGGCCTCGTCGGTGTTGGTTTTACAGGAGTGTAGAATGCAAGACTTGTGGAATCAGCCACATTTCAAAAGAAGGCCTGAGACTAGAGATTGTGTGTGCCCCTGAGAGACTGGGACAAGAAGCTATTGGAGTGAACCTGAAAGTACAGGGGAGGCCCAAGGAAGGTGGAAAAGTAGGAGTATGGAACTTCTGCCGGGGAAAGCTCTAGGCAGTGAGAAGAGCCAGCTCAAGAGAGTGGCCGCAGGGGCTGTGGCTGGCAGAGTCAGAGGGCAGGGCCACGTGTGCTCTTGATGCTCACGTCCCACTGCAGCGTGGCCAGGGTGCTGGGCAGAGAGATGCAAGACTTAATGTCCACTCTGTTGGGTTTGTTTTTGCTTTGGTCCCGTTCCTTTCTAACTCCTTATTTCTCCCTCTTGAAATGAGAATTTCTGCCATTGTATGTCAGAAATGTTTAACTTTCTTTTTTATGTTTACAAAGGGTCACAGTGAAGAGTTCACCTGGAGTCTCAAAGGAAACTTCGGACTTGGACTTTTCAGCAGTGCTGTTAGGACATTGCCAGCTCTTAGAGATGCACGAAATGCATTTTGCAGAGAGACAGACATAGGTCCTCTGGGGGAGAGGAGCTGAATGTTACGGTTTGAATCTGTACTGTTCTCTCAAGGTCTCATGTATTTAGAAGGTGGTTGGACCATGAGGCACTGTATTCATCATCCACAGCATGTCCTTGGGAGGTGGGGTCTGGTAGAAAGGGATGGATCGCTAGAAGTGTGGCCTAGGAGGGTGCTCTCCTTGCCTAGCTTCTCCCTTCTCTCCCTCCTTCCTGGCCACCATGACATTATCAGCTTTCCTTCCTGACAGGCCTTTCCACCAGGCTACTTCTGCTCTGGAACCAGTCAGCCATGGACTGTAACCAAGAACCAGAACGAACCTCTCCTCCTTTAAGTGGTGGGTGTTGGGTATTTTTCTTAGTAATGAGGAAAGCAGCTAAGGCAGTTTGGCGTATAGCTTTCCAATTATTTTAATATATTCATTCATAAATGTAAATAAGACTATACATGAATTTTGCTTGAGAAGAAAATTAAAAAGCTGCATGGAAATTAATATGCATGCTATTTTAATAAACTTTTTCTTACAGAGAATGAATAATTCATCCATACCAGTTCAGTGTCCCTGACACCTCCTTCCTGCTCACAAATTTACCTTCAGGCTGTCCGTGCTGTCTGCTTCTTTGCAGTTCTTTTTCTTCCGGGAGTGTCCAGCTTTCCCCCTCTGAGTAGCCCCCCTCCTCTGCTGATTTTTCACTTTGGAGTTCCACTGTACATGTTTATCCCTTTGGCCTTTTAACCCTGTCTAAGGGCAAGGGTTTTGATACTCCTGTCTGTCTTTTTCTTCTTTCTTTCTTTCTTTCTTTCTTTCTTTCTTTCTTTCTTTCTTTCTTTTCTTTCATACAAGGAATTGAATTCAGGCCCTTGTGCTTGCCAGGCAGGCACTGTGCAACTCCCCCTGGCCTGACACTCTACTGGCTTCTTTGTTGGCTTTTGGCCAGCACAGCCCACTCCGAAGCAGGCACCAGCATCACAAGCTAATCTGACCAGCCACTGGGAAGATGTGCATGTGTGTGCACCGGTGCAAGTGCTGGGACTGTGGGCACAGGGTGCAGAGCCCGAGCTCCCTGCACATGAGGAAATCCTGATGTCCGATGCTCCTGATGGGCGCAAGCGTGGTTTGACAAGGCACATCCAGTAGTATTATCTAATAAACAAACAGGGATTTTTATAATAAATTTAAAGTATGGCATGCACTTGAGTCATAGTAAGTTATCAACAGGCAACACTGAGTGGGAAGGACGTGGGACTCTCCATGAGTCATAATTTTTCTGTATCTAAAAGTCTACTAAAGTTAAAAGTCTCAGCTGGGGAGATAGATAAAGCTGGGGAGATAGCTCAGCAGCATAAGCACCTACCTGGCAAGCAAAAGATCTTGAGTTTGATTCTTGGTACTGAAAAAAAAAAGATAATATTTGGGGCTGGGCAACATTTTGGCTCTAATCTTTCAAGGTCAGTGAAGACTCAGGATATATGAGAACCTGTACTGTAATATCATGCAACTCAGTTGTATCCCAAATTTTCTGATTAAGGAGATTATGGGGCCAAAGAGAAAAGTGATCAGTGTGCACCTAAGGAGAGTCACACAGAAAGAAAACATTCTCTCAGGCTTTCACAGAAAGCAAACTGGTCAAGCAATGGCCGTGACTCATCCATATGGCTGACACAAACAAAGGATCTACAAACTGCAGTACAGGGTCTCAGGATAAATCCTGAGGGGATTTGATTGACCTCAATTAGATACAAAAGCTACAATTCTTGTTACATAGGTCTTGCTTTATCTTGGTCTTAACCATCCAACAGAAAAGTATAAAAATAAAGTATAAGAAGTAAAGCCATTTTATTATGCTGAGCTGTAAAAGACTCGAGTTAACAACTTCTGATATTGCCAGACATATGGAAAACCCAATACTATTATGGACTACTGGACTATTTTGGAATATTTTGCTGAATTCACACACCTATAAGATTTAAATGACAAAACTAAACAAAAAGGGATACAACTGAATGACCATTTTGTATCTGTAGATTCAAAATAGTTAAGATAGATATACAGCTACATTCTCTTAATTCAATAAATAGAGGGATCTGTTCTAATAGTGTTTGTAAATAGAATATTATGTCTGCATCTTATACAACAATTAACCACTAAGAAAACAATATGCAGTGTATTAATTATTGAAACGGTCCTACTAATTTGATTTGAAACTATCTCATTGCTATTTATAAGGAAAAAAATATTTGGGGCTGGGGAGATGGCTCAGTAGAATAAGCTTTTGCCTGGCAAGTGTAAGGGCCTAAGTTCAATCCCTGGTTCCAAGAAAGAAAGAAAGAAAGAAAGAAAGAAAGAAAGAAAGAAAGAAAGAAAGAAAGTAAGTTAAAAGTCTCCTAAAGCTAAAAGTCTACTTAAAAAGAACCCATAAACTTGTAAAATCTTACTAACTGATGTGGTACTCAGAAGCCACACAATTTCTCCATCAAAGATATGGTCTCTGAGATTGTGTTAAAAACTCAAATATGTAAATCTCTGGCACACATGACATAGATGAAAATCTCAGAAATAATCAGGAAAATAATTGGAATTGGACTTTACAGCCCCAAGGGGAAATTGCAGCAGCTATGAAATAGCAAGGGGAGGGAATTCAGACTCAGATGATAGGGTTCTATAATTTAAGATATTATTGATATCTATTGACATCTAAAGAGGCACAAAAATTTGTTTATAACAAAGGCCTTATGTTGAAGAGTCAAACATTGGGAAGAGGGAAAGCAGGATTTTTCAAAGAGTGGAAATAAGTGTTAACGTGAACACCAAGTTGTGTGTTCAAATAAGCTTGAGAAATCCTTGGATAAAAGGAAACAATATCATTCCTTTCTAAACTGTATGGAGCACTTGGCTGCTAATAAACACAAATCCAAGGAGGATGGGGTGCAAGCAGCGTCCTCCTGTGATGGAGGAAATGCTCTGTGGAACTGTTGGCCACATTTTGCTGTGAGACTGCGCATGGCTTGTCCAATGCACAACTGCAAAGTTTTCCAGTTCCTGTAACCATATGTGACTATCAGCTTGGCTTGCATCTTGAATAGAGCTAAAGTAGAGCATCCCAAGAGCCAGACTTGCCAGCAATACATGTTGGGAAGCGTTTTCTCAAACATTTTGATCTTAGGATATGCTGAGTCTCACAAGACATATCACTGAGGACCTTCGAAGAGGTTTGTTTATGGGGTTGTATGTATTAACATTTATGACATGAGAAATTAAGTTGGAGGGATTTAAAAATACATATCCCTTAACTTGTCTAAAAACATTGTACACTGTAGGGAGTGACTGACGCTGGAGGCTGATCACACCCAAGGCTGGAGCTAGGCCAGCCTCAAGAACACAGAGAACTGGGAGCAGAGTCACACGGAGCAGCTGCTGAAGCCTCAGGAACGCTGGGTGCCCAGCAAGCCCCGTGGGTGAGCCATCAGGTGGAGGGGTGCCTGAGACATCCAACCCCATGAGTGTGTAAATAGGTATGCTGTGGCCATTGGAGCTCTTCCTCCTCCTCCTAATCTTTCTTTTTTCCTTATTTTCCTAGTAGAGAGGGCCCCATCTGCCCTCAGTTTTCTGTGTTCTGACTCTTGTCCTTTTTTCCAGCCCCCCACTGGGAACTCTGACAGCTGTACAGGACTCAGCATTTGGTACCCAAACAAGGACCCGGGGGTGGAGGAAACATGTCAGATAGCAGGCAAGAGGAGAACTTTAGCTGCAGCATGTGCACAAAGAGAAATGGGCTCCAGAGAAACCAAAAAGACAAATGGGCTCATTAGGGCCTAAGAGGAAAATAGGCTCATTGTAGCTAACAAGCAAAACTGGCTCATGAGAAACAAAAGGGAGAGAAGAGAATTGATTTTATGAGGTGTTGAACATGAGGCAAGTAGATTCTCAAGAACAACAAGTGTATACACAGCTCCTCGTTCTATTATAGATTCCAGTATTTACTTCTTTTGGTAGACTTGGGCGTGGGAATGTCTTCATGGTCATACACTTGGTGGAACAACCATGGGGGATTTGGCTTAGAGCACTATTTTAAAATTAATCCAGAGGAGAAAAAAAAGATGGTAGAGAAACAGCCCTGCCCCAAGTGCTTAAATCGTCTACCCTTGCTCAATCAGATAAAGAAGGAGCTGTAGGGGACAAAGAAGAAGTAGATACAGCATGTTTAAGTCCAGGATTATTTACTGTGAAAGAGAATTTTTCTGATCTGTATGGAGATCAGACTGGCTGCACAGCCAGCTCGGCACCATGGGAAGGGGGAGCGTGGGCCAGGCAGAAGGAGGGCCCTAGGCGCCAGCCCAGGCAGACTCGGCTGGGGTGCTCTGGCTGCTGTCCTGCTTGCATGCTCACCAGTCCTACCACAGCCTCTTGCACCCCATGCTCAACTTGCAGCCACAGTAGCCAACTGAGTCAAAGGAAGGAACAGCCAGGGGAAAAAGCTGGCTCTGGCTACAGAGGCAGCTGCTGCATCATCCCCTGGGGAGGACAACAGCAGTGGAGCTGACCAGGAGATGGAACTCATCCTCTGCAGCAGGCACTGACGCCCCCCTTTTAAAACACTGTTTAAGACCTTTATTAACAGGTGCTTGCAGTTTGTTGACTTTTTTGAAAAAAAATCAAGTTGTAATCTTTTATTACAAATTAAAAATGAAGTTCTTAAAAATCCCAACTTGATCAAATATGAAACAATTTAACAACCTTTAAAGGTATATTGAGAAAAACTAGGCTTTAAAACAAAACAAAACAAAACACACTTGTCATTACCAAAAAGAGACATCTTTAGGTTAAAAAAAAAAACCCATGCTGCATAGGTAATGCAGACAGTTCTAGTTATCTGGTCAACTGGCAAAAAGCAAGCACTTCAGGTCTTCAGTTCCATTCTTTCGCTCATTTCTTATTGCTGGAATTTCCTGTGCACTTACTGGCCCTTTTATGGCCACTGTCACCAGTGTTCTGGCGTCAGATGGCAAGGCTGAGGGGCAACGGTCTTCCCCTTGGCTGATGCGCCACTGCTGCCACAGAGGCAGAGGTGATGAGTGGGAGCCTGGGTACTCAAACACAGGACATAGGTTCTTCTTCTGCACAGAAGACTGAATTGCTGGCTGCTGCACGGGCCTTGCAATGTCACTCATCTACTCCAATTAACCTCTCTTTCGGACAACTCTTGTCTTTGCGATGTGATATACCACATGGAAATGGCCACCATTCACACTAGCCATTTACTTTACACTCTAATTTGCCATTTTGGTCATGCCACATTCCCTATTTTACATCTTCCCTCACTTCCTTTGGGGCTTAATCCCCAAGGATTTCACCCCACTATCTCTGACAAATGGGTGTCACTCACAT
Organism: Ctenomys sociabilis; assembly: GCA_004027165.1. Classification (NCBI taxonomy): domain Eukaryota; kingdom Metazoa; phylum Chordata; class Mammalia; order Rodentia; family Ctenomyidae; genus Ctenomys; species Ctenomys sociabilis. The sequence goes on along the minus strand of PVKA01001811.1, from coordinate 64,885 downwards.
TCCTGAGTTTATCTCTCTATGCTAGGTCTGAGTTTCAGTGGACACTCCCTCAGGATTTATATTTGCTTCTGTCCACCCTGATGAAGGAGATAAACATGTCATTGTTCATTGTGTGGATGCTTTAGCACCCTTGGCTGCCCTCAGGCATTTAAGACAGACAGTGGCCCAGTTTATGCAAGTGCTGCCTGCCATGTCTTTTGTACAACTTTCACACTTCCCTTGCCATAGGAATTTCGTATAACCCTCAAAGCCAATGACCTGTTGAACAGGCTCACTATACATTCAAAAATTTTTTTAAAAAGGAGGGGAAAATCCTTCCCTACAAAATCCACACCTTGTGATAGACTTCATTTGGTATCATATACTATCAAGATTTCAGTTCTACTAGGGATGCAACTACAGCAGCAGAAAGACAATTCAATCAGGTTAAAAAAGAAGCTAGGAAGGGTCCTTTGGAAAGATCTTCATACTGAACTGTGGCGGCAACCCAGCCACTCCTCATTTGGGGTTCAGGCTATGCTTACATCTTTTGAGAGAATGCAGAAAGGCCCATCTGGGTGCCAGAGTACTGTCACTCTACATCGGTAACCCGGACTCAGAAGGAGTAGGTTCCACCTCTAAGGACACTGATGTGCGGTCCTTTGGCACTGACACTCTGGAGACCTGCCACAGCCAATAAAGATGGGCTAGACCTGACCCAGGGCCAGTTAAAGAAACTGACCCAGGATGCCCAGGAGATGATCACTAAAAATTTGGAAAAGAAGATCTGAGTAGGTGACAGAGTATGCAGAGACAACTGGATTGGAAGCTACCTGAAAGATAGGGATGTGAAAATTGCCAGTATTCTAAGACAAAATAAAATAAAAAATTATGTATTAACTATAGATAAAAGATTTTGTTCCTTCCAAATTTTTTCGTAAGAGATTTCTGCTAATTCACTTAAAATTCTAATTAGTCTGGTAACAATTACAAAGTGCTGAACTTATAAAAGAGTTATTATAATTTAGTTTGACCAAAAATATAGTGGAATACATGCTGAGTGTGTGAGTTGATTGTCCATGTGTCTATTTATCAGCTGTTTTATTTTTTTTTGAGCCCAACCAAAAAGTTTTTTCTTTTTCTTCTTTCTTTTTGCATTTTTTTAAAAGCAATTATCTAATATGCACCCACTTGGGCTACTAGCTGGTCCAAATGATGATAAAATTGGTTGCATAAATATAATGTATATTGTTGTTTATGTATCATGATTTGACAGTTTTTCATTGTTCAGAAATAATGTGTTAAATGTTTTGATTAGATTTTCATAAGTTCTCAAAGATTATTAAGATAATTAAACAAAATCTCTTGAGGCATGGAGACAATATTTGACAGAACTGCAATGGATAAATAAGGAAACATCTGTCTGGATAATTATCCAGTCCTTGTTCATTAATGAGAAGCCCCAGTAATCTCCATAGCCTGACGGGAGATACCCCTAACAAATTGGTCAGCAGCAAAAGGTTAAGTTTTCTAGAAATAATACAATAAGATTTTCTTACAAAAGATGCTTTTGTAAAGTAAGAAACAAAGGTTTTTCACATGGGGTTACTAATTATTGTTAATCTCATGCTGTATTAAATGTATTCATGCCTTCCAGGTATACCATATTCTAAAATGTAAAACTAGGACTGCGTATGGTGATAGACCTTTTCCTTCAGATTCAGACATTTACTTCTTTTGGAACTTCAATCAATTGTGATAGCAGGTTCATTTAAAGCCAATATGATGTTGCCAGTCAGTAATAACAAGAACTTATTGATGTATACTGTACTGCTTGATACATTGGGTCAACTTGGTAAGTTTAGAGGTTTAATTAAGTAACTCAGCAGAGAACCAGGATTCTTGGTTTGTAGACATCCTCATCCTATTGAAGAGAGCATAGACACTGTGTGAGTTCTACATCCCCAGCCCCAGGATAGCTTGTTCATATTATAAGGAGGGGAGAAAGGCCAGCTAGAAGCCCAGCTACTGTCCTCCCCTTCGCTCTTCACTATTTTTTGCTGCCATGAATTGCTGCTCTCTGCCATGTGCCACTCTGCCTGGGAGCCAGCCAAGTGCAGACTGAAAATTCCACAAACTGTGAGCTAAATAAACCTTTCCTTCCTAAATTTGGGGTGTCAGGTATTTTATCCCAGCAACAAGTAAAAATTGACATATATATATATGTGTGTGTGTGTGTGTGTGTGTGTGTGTGTGTGCCACTAGATACCTGGACATTACGTGGTCCAGACAGAGGTTTCTTCCATGACATCTCATTAAAGGTCAATGAGTTAGGTAAGAGCTTCTCATGTCTTAGATAGAGATGACTGATCAAAAGAGGAAATTTAAGACTGTCACAGCAATGTCATCATGACTGTCATGCTACAATATTATGTATGGTTTTGATTTTAAATTTTCTGTGCAAAACTATATAACTATTGCCTGTTAGCATTGTACAGAGGCTCAACTGTTAGAACATGCATGGTTGCTAGAAAGGAATCGTTCTAAGGGCTGGGGATACAGCTCAGTGGAGCAGCACCTCAGTGGCAAGCAGGAGGTTATGAGTTCAGTTCCTGGTACCAAAAGAAATATGGGTCTCTTTTATATTCCGGGCTGCTTGTAATTCAGATAAAATAGCAATGTGCTCACTGCTCCCATTACAAAATGTTATTTCCTTCACCTTCTGGATGTCCAGTGACTGAGATATAGGGGCTGAAGACCACAAAGATAGACGGGCTAAGAGGCCAGCCAGCATTTTGGCTCTAGCCCTCCAGGTCAGTGAGAACCCAGGACACGAGGGAACATTTTCAGTGACATCCTGCAACTCCAGTGATTATACAAACTCCTGAACTAGGAGACGATAGGCCCACAGAGGATAAGATCTGTGGTGTATAGTGTCCCTAAGGAGAGTCACTAGGAGAAAAGAGTCTGCCAAGCTTTCACAGAAAGCAGCTTGCTCAAGCAATGGTTGTGACCCATCCAGATGGCTGACACTGACTGAAGAGCTGGAGGTGCTACATACATACTTCCGAGGTAAATCCTGAGGAGACTTAACTGATCTTGATAAAAAGCAAACATTGCCGGGCGTGGTGGCACATGCCTGCAATCCCAGCACTCGGGAGGCTGAGGCAGGATTGTTGTGAGTTCAAGACCAGCCTGAGGCAAACTGTGTGGATATGCACCAGGAGGAGGGTTTCACATGCCATTCACCCCCCACTGTGTAAGGAAACACACTGCAGCCACTGGAGCTCGTCCTCTCCTCCCCCCTTCCCCTCCTCTTCCTCCTTGTTTTCCTCCTCTGTCCTCCTCCTCTTTCTCCTTCCTTCCTTCCTTTCCAAGAGGGCTCCATCTGGCTTTAGTTTTCTGTGTTCTGACTCTTGTCCTTTTTCTCCATCCTCTCACTGTCCTCACCCTGGGAACTTCAGGAGCTGTGCAGGCCCAGCCATGTCTGTCAAGCCACGCTGTTTCAGTGTGTGGCACAGAGACTTCGACGTGTTGTCATTGCTTCAAGTACCAAGGCTTCTCCTTTTATTGCATCCTGCAAGTGTGGGGCAGGGTAGATGGCAGTGACAGTGCAGTCCTGGTCAAACCCTGGGCCCGTCCTGCTAAGTCACCCACTGTGGCAACAAGAGTGAAAAAGGCAGTTCTAGAATTGTTACGAAAATAATTTCCAGCCTTGCTAACCCTTAGTAGGGGTCTCAAGTGGACAGCAGGGGTCTGTAGGCCCTGTTACAGCAGAGCTGATAGAAAGTGTGGGGGAGGGAGGAAACAGCCAAGACCCCTATCTGTTGGATGGGAACAGTGGTAAAGCTCAGTGCTTGGCATCACCAGGTCCCAAGGATTTGGAGAAGTAAACAGAATCTATCTTTGGCAGGAAGTAGATGTAACACATAAAGTAAAGGCAGCATCCTCTCACCTTCTGATATTTGTCAATAGCTATGTTAAAACAGAGTGTAAATTAGTATAAATTAGCCAATATGGGCCCCTAAGGGCAAGCTTAGGCAAGTGCAGGTTCTGGGGTTCGATCCCTGGCACCAGGGACCATGCCAGCCCTGCCCCCATGGGCTGAGCCGGCCAGAGTCCAGGCTTAGTGGCACATGCCTATAATCCCAGCTCTGGGGAGGCTGAAATCAGAAGGATCACTAGGAGTCCAAGCTGTGTAGTGAGACCCTGTAACAACCAAATACATAGAAAGAAAGAAGAAAGAGAGAAAGAGAGAAAGAGAGAAAGAAAGAAAGAAAGAAAGAAAGAAAGAAAGAAAGAAAGAAAGAAAGAAAGAAAGAAAGAAACTGAAGAATGTAAGCAGAGGAAGAGAGGCCACTTTCTGCAGCGCTGGTCTCCAGCATGTGAGCCACCTCTAATCTAGGATCCAGGACCTTTCCACACCCATTCTGGAGGGGCCTTGTTGCGACCACTTTTCTGTCTCCTAACTCGGGACAGGCTCATCTTTCTTTCCTGTCTGGACGGCTCATTCCTTCTGTCTGAGCGTCCTTCCGGCCTTCCCTTTCTATGTAGATTCAGAATTCAGAATGATTTCCCCACCTCCCCTCAGCTTACCCCCTCCCTCACATGCCTGGCAAGAAGTTACTCCAGTGTGTGCTGGGGACAGAGGCCGCTTGGATGGGAGTGGAGCCCATCAAGATGGGGAAGGAAAAGAGGCCTGATGCGGGAGGCACACTGAGGACAAAAGGTGCCAGCCAGTGGCCGAGTGGCATGCCCTTCCTCTTCCCTCACAGCCAGCAAAGTCCTCTCCTTACTGAGCAGCTTGCAGCTTGCAGACCTGGTAATAAAAGAGGTGTCATCTGGGGAGTCACCAATGATGGGAACACCACTTAAAACTGCAAGAAATAATTCGTGTTTTTCTAACACTTAGCCTGAACAAATTCCACAGGGCTCTGCAAACACTAGCCAGCTGTCTCTACATCCCTCAGCAAACACTATTAGTTGTCTATTCTCAAAGTGGAAGGGTTTCTAGTACCTCACTCCTGGCTCCCATAGGCCAACACAGGGCCAGAGCCCCTGCGCATTACACCTACAGATGTGAAGGCAGGGGTCGTCCCTCCTGCCTCCCTCCTGGTAGCCAGAGGTTTGGCTGAACCAGCCCTGTGCACCATGGTTCCCAAAGCCTGCGTTATTGAAAAAGAAAGGGAGAGACGGAGAGACAGAGACAGAGACACACAGACAGACATAGAAAGAGAGAAAGAAAGAAAAAGAAAGAGAAAAGCAAAGAAAAATATGCAATCATGTTAGTGTTCTCCAAATGTGGGTTGGGGGTACTCAAGGGAGGAAAGCATTTGTAGAAACAATGCCAGTTCTTGGTTTGATCTGATTCACACCTAATGTTTAAAAAACGAACTATACAAATAACAGTGTGCAGTGCACAATAAAGCAGTCAATTTCATACAAAGGCAATGAACACCGATCCTACCCTCAAATGATGTGTATTGGAAAAGAAAGTCTATTTCAAAAAACACAAACGCTAAAATTAGGAATCTGAAAAACAACCTCCATCAGGCTGTATTGTTCTCTGCACCCAGGCAACCCGTAGTCTGAAAGATTCATTCCAGGAGAAAATGTGCATGTGGAAAATCAAAGTGGATTGTGAAGGCGGGGCTGCTGCGCAGGTCCAGGAACGGCCCCTCGCCTGTCTCTGGCAGGAAAAGCGGGGTGCCGGGCGCGCCTCATCTCTAGGGTTAGTCTCCCGGAGAGGCACAGTCTAGGTTCCAAACTGTAGTTAAAGGTGTCTTTCTGTGTCTCTTTGCACTGCCGAGAGCGCACTCAAGGGTTGGCAGTTTAGCGTGCAGCAGACTCAGCCTCCTCGGCAACGCCCTCTCTGCAGCGCAGGTCTGTCCTCGAGGAGGCCGAGCTCCCTCGCCCCGCTTTCCTTGAGAGATCCAGCCACTCTCACGCAGGCTTGGCGTTCCGTCTCCTGTTCTGGTCTTTTCTTTCATCCTTTCTCTTCTACCCTGAAGGCCACAGCACTGTCCCTCCCTGCAGCAGGGGCTACAGGACGGAGGAGTATCAGGACGAGGACATTTCCGCCTCATTGTGCGTGCAGGCGTGTAACTGAGCAGGTGATGAGGCGGGCCTCGCCAGCGGTGCGCGCAAGGCGCCTGGAACCAAGAGAGAAGACCCAAGGACTCTGCCTTTCGCTTTTAGATAAGTGTTGGGAATGCTGGGGAAGAGGTGACCTCCGGGAGTTGACCTCTGAGCTAGGTCCAGAAAACTGAGTCCCACAGATGTGAAAGGGGAAAGGGGCTGGTCCTATGTGGAAGAGGACTTACAGTGCAAAGCAGGGGCTCAGAAGGAGGTCTTGGGTCCTTCCATAATGTCGCAGTGACGATGCGTCTTACAGTGGGTAGAGGGCTAGAGGCAGGAAAAGAAAAGGAAGAGGCAAGAGATGCCTTAATTCTGCCAGGTGAGGTGATGCATACTGGTAATCCCAGTGCTCTGGAAGGCTGAAGCAGGAGAATCACTAGTTCAAGCCCTACCTGGACAACCTAGTGAGTTATTTTTTGTCTCAGGCAATAAATAAATAAATAAATAAATAAACAAATACATGTAAATATTTCTGGGGATGTAGCTCAGTGTAATGGCCCTGGGTTCAATTCTCAACGCTGCAAAACAAAACAAAACACAACACAGCAGATGCTGAGGCCCTCAGCTGAGCCCTGTGGTCTACTCCCATAATCTGGCTATCCAGGAATCTAAGGCAGGATTTTTTCCCCCTTTTTTTGTGTTTTTAGTACAGGGTCTACAGATCCTATTCATAGTGGTTCTCCCATTTTCAGCCTCCCAAGTGCTAGGATTACAGGCACACACCACCACACCCAGTCTCTTTCTTGGTCTCAGCATGCCCCAGGGACAGGGCCGGCACAGCATACCAGGGATCGAACCCTGGTTGTTGCACTTGCCTAAGCAGGCTCGTTAGTCTGCTGAGCTATCTGGCTGGCCCTCTGAGGCAGGATTGTGAATTTAAGGTCCGCTCAAGACTGTTCTCAAAACCAAGCCTAAAGAAAACGCAAATTTGAACTTTAAAGATCTACGTACTGTGCAGTCCCAGCTTTGAAAGGGCCTGGTTTAGCAAGGCGGCAGCAAGGAGCAGCGTCACGTGCTCTCGCAGGGTCTGGGCTCCCTGAGATGCAGGCTGGAAGGAGGAGCAGCAGGTGAAGGAGTCAGGTCAGGGACATTGTAGGGGCCCAAAGGACAGGACTTGGTGGGAGCTGGGTGGGGAGCACAGGGAGAGAGGAGTCGGGATGGTGCTGGTTTTCCACTTGGGGACAGAGGACAGATTTCAGTGCTGCCAAACGTAGCCGGGACTCTGAGCTGCTGAACCTGGGGAGGACACATTACTGTGGAAGACAAGGAGGGACTGGCAACCTCTGAGCTTTGGGCTTCACGGCTGTGGGACATCTCTGCCCATCCACGAGGGGCCTGGCAACCTTGATCCAAAGTCTCCAGTGACAGGACCTTGTCACTCTGTGGGAATGACCTCTGCATTTGCTATGCATTTTCCTGATAATTTTTCCATCCTGGGTTTTGTCAGGCTGTGGTTTAAAACCTGTTTATTTTCCTGCTCAGAGGAAGAATTTATACATGGAAGAAATCCCTCCTGTGGCAGAAGGCCTGGCGGTCACCTTCAGTGATGACTGTCCCTCTACTTCTGGGGGCTGACAGTACCTCTGGTGACCAAGGAACCCAGCCTAAGTATAACATGGCCAATGCCAAAGGATAGAGACTGTCCTGACTGAGTCTCTCTATTCCACATTTGAAGAGGCCTGTAGATTCTTCCGTTCCTTTTATGCTTCCTAAAAGGGCGTATCTTTCAGTTCTTTGTGCCTCTGCAGCTTTTACTGAAGCACCTCCAGTTGTCTCCTCTCCTCAGTTGGAGCTCGAGCTGCTTCTGCACAGGAAGCAGAGGCCTGATGTTGCTGTTCCAGCCTTGTCCCTCACACCAGCTTCCCTGTCTTTGCAGACACCCTGAGGTGACAAGGTCTAGTAAAAAGCAGAGGCAGCGGGTGGGTCAACAGGGGAGTCTCCCATCACAGCTGGGAGAAGAGGCGCATCTTGTGCATGGACCTGAGTCACGCCTCTGGGGAGGGTGTGTTGGGGGGTGAAGGCGGAAGGAAGGGAGGGAGGGGGGAAGGGAGGGCGGAAGGGAGGGAGGGGGAAAGGAGTGAGGGAAGAAGGAAGAAGGAAGAAAGGAAGAAAGCTCAGAGGAGAGACTCCCAGTGCTCAGATGTGTGTTTTGGGCGAGAATCCATGGGCAGCTCACAGGGCACACAGTGCTCGCACCTTCTTGCCAATCTCTCAGCTGGCCTGACAGCGCTCTTGCTGTCTTATTTTAAATTGAACGCTGAGAGAGACTTTCTTTTTTAATGGGCAAAGGACTTGGAGACTTTTTCAAAACACCCACTTTTGGGTGGAAGCTCGATTCCAAGAGGCAGTCGCCAAGCCTTGTTCAGAGCAGCATTACAGAGTAAGGAAGTGTTGCACTAATGGCCAGTAACTAGACAGTGTCCACTCTCACAACAGACCATTGTTTATACATAAGAATAAGGTGTTCTGGGCTGGGGAGATAGCTCACAGGCATAAGCACCTTGTGCCTGCCTAGCAAACCCAAGGTCCTGATCCCCAATACCAAAAAAAAGGTGGACAACAAGGTGTTCCCAGGTGCTATGGTGTGCACAGCCCCTGAGGACATCATGTGAGGTGAAATCAGCCAGTAGGACAAGCGCTGTAAGAGTCCACATGTGTGCAGTTTGTAGAGTGGCCACACGCCAGAGACAGAAAGGGGAACAAGACCACTACGGCAGTACGCTTAGCTGCTTCTTGCATCTGTCCTGTGTGGCCTGACCCCCCTGCTGCTGCTGTGTGCATCAGGGTGCCCCAGAGGTCCTACGCCCCAGAGGTCCACCCCAGAGAGTGTGGCCTCCATCCCCTGGCCTCCAGTGCTCGCTTGTACACAAGGGTGTTAATACTCCCCCACCTCCTGAGTAGGTTCCAGGGTGGCCTGGGCTCTAGCAAGGCTCTGGTGCAGAGAACACAGGGCTGGTGGTGGGGACTGTCACAGGGACAGCGGTGGACCAGGCTGCTGAGACCCCCTAGCTGGAGAAGGCCTGGGGCTGTGAACGCCCTGTGGAAGTGGTGGGTTTAGGCCCTGGACCACGTGTATCTTCTGCATCGGCAAGGGGTACAGCATTTCCACTCTCCCATTATTCCTGTCTGGAGGCCAGTTGCCATTTTTTGTCAATTAAAATGTTGAGAAAGGCAGAATTACAGTTCTTTTCTACCCATACTGAGTTGGCGCAGTGCATTCTGGTTATCAAAAATACTGTTGTAGCTCTGGGATTTTGACTCCGCGACTATTCATGGTGAGTGAAAACTGTGGCACCCGCAGTTCCTCCCAGTGACCCAGCATCACATTGGGTGTGTGCATGTGGGACCCGGGTGGACATAGCCTGGTAGGCTGCTGCTGACCACAGCAGCCTTGTTCTTCCCTCCCTGTGGCTTCCTGTGTGACGCATACTTGTTTTAAGAAAATAAAGATTAGTTTTAAAACTCGTGAAAAATTTTCTGTGAGAACAATCAGTAGACATTCTGAGGAAAACTTGTCCACAACTCCGCCATTCCATTAAATCAGTCGCTTGGGGTGTCTGTTTCCTTTTAGTCTTTGTCCATCGTTACTCAATTTTACTTATTTTTTTGTGATTAGAAAATAATGTTATTCTAGATTTTATATTTTCTCTGAGCATAGCCCCATTTCATGACAATGTTACCATTTAACCACAACTTCTCTGCCTTCTTCCCTGAGCATTATGCGGCAAGTTCTGCTCAGGTTCTGGCTTGAGCACAGACAGCTAAATGATCACGGCCCTGATTGGACGTGGCTGAATCCCCAAAACAACAGCTCATCTTCCCGGGGACCACGTCCTCCTCCTTCCCCACCCCAGTCCTGGATGCCTTTGTGGAGCGCACAAGGGAGCCCCAGTCAGCTCCCGTGCGTCCCTGAACCCGCCCCTCGGGCTCCGCCCCCAGCAGAAGTCCCTCAAGCCTCAGTCTGGTGTCCGAGGATCTCCTGGTCTCCCTGGCCTTGACGCTCTCCCTGTCTTGCTCAATGGCACTAAGGCCTTTTCCATCCTTTCCTTTTATTCTGCTTCCCTGCCACACTGCTAAAAACCTAATAGTAGCCTTCCCCAGGATCACACCTGTAGGCTATGACACCTGTAGGCTATATCGGGGGATTTGGGGTTGATATTTGCGATTCTAACCATGAGCATTTCATCAAACTTGCTTTTAAAAAGGTTTTGCTATGTAGCCCAGACTGGCCTCAAACTTGCAGCAATCCTCCTGCTTGTGTGCCACCGTGCCTGGCTGAAACTAAGCATTTCTTAACCTTATGTCTCACTTACTTTTCTCTCACTGCTGGGACAAAATATCTGGCACCCAAAATTAAGGAAGGAAAGGTTTATGTAGCTCAGTTTGTGGATGCTTCAGTCTATAATCCAAGGCACAGTCACACATGTCAGAGGGCGGCCGTTCATGGCGGCAGAAAGCAGCGAAACAGCAAGAGCAAAGGGGGGAGCAGCGGCAGAGAGCAGCCTCGCTCCCCACACATTGCACACAAGCTGTCTGCCCCTGGGTGGGTGTAGCGCTTACACCCACAGTCATTGGCTCATGAATTAACCACAAGCTCTAGAAGCTGCCCCATGACTAGGCGGGACACCTAGATACAAACCATAACACGATATTTAATTATTATGTTTTAAATCAGATTTTATTAGTACATTTCAGATATACATAATGATCACATTATTATAGAAAATTTGTACCTTTCATGATATAACTTGATCTTTTTCTCCCATTTCCCTATCCTCCCTTCAGCCCCTCTTCCCCTCCTCATTTACAAAAGTTTTGTTTCCATTCTTCACTCCCTCCCTCCTTCTCTCTCTCTCTCTTTTCCCTTCTTTCCTCTCCCCCTCCCCTTCCCTGATGAAGACCTCTATGAAGCAGCTCTGAGCAGGATTTAATACTAACCAACTGGTTTTTTGAGGGTTTTTTTGTGTGTGTGTGAGTTTGCCCAAGGCTTAGGTCCTTGTCTGAAGATGGGCAGTGAACTCATAGCAAATGAACCTCGGTGAGTCCCTGGTCCCTGCTGAGGCCTGCAGTGGTGGGTGAAGCCCTGAGGCCTCCAGGGGTGACAAGGCCATAGCTGAGGACACCTGCTGCCACCTCAGCTAAACACTGAAGCTGCACTGCAGGCATCTCACTGGTGAAGGCCTTCCAGACATGACACAGTTCTCCTAAATAATCATTTGTCTTGCTCAGATTTGCCCCCGAAGGGATTCTCAAGCACTACTCAGATTGCTGCATCTTCTTCAGGAGCCCCCTCCTTTGTTTGAAAAGCTAATAAATACAGTCTGCCCAGAGAAATTTTTTTGTCTTAAATCCCATAAAAATCTGTGTGAGAGTGTTTCTGATCCTCCTGGAGCCCTGAAATCATTTTATTTGTCTCATTTACATAAGCCTTTATTATCCACTCAGGCAATTGCGGGCTTGATCATTCTGCAATAACTAAGGGATAGTATTAGCATGATACCTCCCCAGGTGAATATTGTCCTCCTACTTCCAATACCTGTTATACATTTGGGTCCTCATTTATACTTTTGGTTTGTCACACCAGAGAAACAGTGGAATTGACAGGTATGTATCGGATTTATTGTACTTAAGAGTTTGGTCTTGAGGTGCAGCCATTTTTCTAGAAATGTCTCAGGTGCACCCTTTAGGGCAGAGTAGGACTCTGTTGCATAGAAAATGCATCTTCTCCATCCATGCACCAGTTGGTGGGCATTTGGGCTGTTTGTTATGAGCTATGCCACTGTACATGTGGGTGTGCACACGTTGGTGTGGTGCCTTAAGTTCTTGCTGGAAGATACCAAGGAGGGGATACCTGCGCCCTCCCACAAACAGAGGGAAAAGCTTCCTTTTCCCCACAGCCTCTCCAGCATGTGTTACTTGCTGATTTCTTGATGATGGCCATTCTTTCTGGAGTGAGATAGATTCTCAGTATTGTATTGATTTGCATCTCTCATATGAACAGTGATGTTGAACATTTTTCATATATTTATTTCCTATTTATATTTCATCTCAGAATTGTGTATTCATCTCAGATGCTCATTTTCCCCATAATTTTATTGAAGAATAAATAGCAGTGAGACAGTTTCACATCAAATTAGTAGAATACATTCAATAATTAATACATTACATATTGTTTTTGTAGTTTTTTTTGTTGTTCAGGTGCGTACATGATATTCTATTTACAAATACTATTAGAGCAGATGCCTATATTCAATGAATTAAGAGAATGTAGCTGTATACCTATCTCCTTTTTTTTAAAGCTGAATTATAGGACAGTTTCAATAATTAATACTTTATACATTGTTATCTTCCTAGCAGTTATCCATATTACAAGAAGCAGACAGGACATCCTGTCCAAATATTACCAGTGCAAATCTTTCTTCTCATAGAATTACATGAAAGTACTGCATATTTATCCTAACTGTATTGTTTATACAAACACAGAATGATCCTTCCTTTGTATGCCCTTTTTTTTTGTTTACTCCTGTCAGAGATGGGTATTCTATTATCATTCAATTATTATAGGTGCTTGAATTCAGCGAAACAATCCAATACAGTCCAGCAGTCCACAATAGTGGTGGGTTATGCGAAGAAGTTATTGACTAGAGCCATTTATAGCTCAGCATATTATTATGGCTTGATTTCATATACCTTGTTTTTATACTTTTCTGCTGGATGGTTAAGACCAAGATAAAGCAAGACCTATATAACAAAAAATGTAACTTTTGTATCTGATGAGGTGAGTCAAGTGCCTTCAGAGTTTATCCTATAACCCTGTACCTCACTTTGTAGATCCTTTGTCAGTGTCAGCCATGTGGATGAGTCATGGCCATTGCTTGAGCAATTTGCTCTCTGTGAAACCCTGAGAGAAAGTTCTCTCTCCATGTCACTCTCCTTAAGCACCCTATAGATCATTGATCACATTCCTCTGTGGCCCCATAATCTCCTTGATCAGAAAATTTGGGGCACAACTGAGTTCCTTGATGTTACAGTACAGGTTCTCCTATGTCCTGAGTCTTCACTGACCTTGAAAGGCTAGGGCCAAAATGTTGGCTGGCTTTGTCACCCTTACTTTTCTCTAATTTTTGATCTGCAAACTTAGGTTGTTAACCCTCCAGAAGAGAAGCTTATTATTACCCTGCAACATATGCAGTTCAGTTTACCCTAACTATGTGACTAAATTCTTTATAGTTGTTGTTATAACTTTCTATTTGTATTTCGTCCTTTGATTTCTTATACTAGGGAGATTATATGATATTTGCACATGTGTGTCTGGTTTATTTCACTTATGAGTATGTGTTCAATGGGATCCACTTAGATATAAATGTTCAACTTTATCATTCTTTATAGCTAAGTAATACTCCATTGTATAAAAATAGCACATCTTTTTCAACCATTCTTCATGTTACAGGCATCTTGGTTGTTTCCAAGATTTGGCTATCACAAATTGTGCTGCTATAAACATAGGTACACATATATCACTATGATATGATGTTTTCAGTTCCTCCTGGAAAATTCCCAGTAGAGGGATAGCTGGCTTTAATGGGATTTCCAGTCCTAGTTTTGTGAGGAGTCTCCACACTGATCTCCACAATGGCTGCACCAGTCTACATTCCCACCAGCAGTGGAGAAGTGGTCCCTTTTCCCCACAGCCTCTCCAACATTTGTTGTCGGTTGATACCTTTATAATAGCCATTCTTTCTGGAGTAATTTGGTATCTCAGTGTTGTTTTAACTTGCATTTCATGGATGGCTAGTGATGTGGAGCATCTTTTCATATATTTATTCGCTTCTTTAATTTCATCCTCTAAGAAGTATTCATCTCAGATGCCCATTTCTGGATTGGGTCTTTAAATTTGAGGGCCCTAATGTATCTTAGTTCTTTATAAATTCTAGAGAGCAGACCTTTGTCTGAGTGCTTATTAGTTAAGATTTTTCGAAATTTGTGGGTTTTTTCACTTCGTTGATAATTTCTTTTGAAGTGCAAAAATTTCTCAATAAGAGTTGGTTCCAGTTGTTAATTCTTTCAAGTGTTTTCCATGTGAATACATGTTTATTCATAAACTCTTTGCCTACCTCTATGTCTTCAAGAGTTCCTCCTACTTTCTCTTCCAGGAGATTGAGTGTTTCTGTTTTAATGTTTAGATCTTTGATCCATTTTGACTTTAGCTTAGCACATGGTGATAAACCTGGGGCAAGTTTTAGTTTTTGGCATGTAGAAAGCCAGTTTTTCCAGCACCATTTGTTAAAGAGGCTATCTTTCTTCCAGTAAACATGTTTGGCCCCTTTGTTGAAGATCAGGTGGCTGAGTGTGTTCGTAGAGTCTTCGGCATCTTCTAATATATTCCACTGATCCTCAGGTCTATTTTGTTGCCAGTACCATGCTGATTTTATCAGAGTAGCTTTGTAGTATAATTTCAAGTCAGGAATTGTGATGCTTCCTGCCTTGTCTTTGTTGGCCAGGATTACCTTTGTTATTCTAGGTCTTTTATGGTTCCAAATAAATTTTAGGAATGATTTTTCTAGGTCTGGGAGGTACGATGGTGGCAGTTTGATAGGGATTATGGTAAATCTGTACAGAAATTTTGGGAGTATGGCCATCTTCACAGTGTTGATTCATCCTATCCAGGAGCAGGGAATATCTTTCCATTTTCTGAAATCCTCTATGATCTCTTTTCTTAGGGTACTGTAATTTTCTGTGAAAAGATCTCTGACTTCTTTAGTTAGATGTATTCCAAGCTATTTCATTTTCTGCAGTGCTATTGTAAAAGGTATTGTTTCTATAGTTTCCCTCTTAGTGTGTTTGTTATCTGTGTACAGGAATGTTATTGACTTTGTATCATGCTATGCTACTGAATTTGTGTATCAATTCTAGTAGCTTCTTGGTGGAGTTTTTTGTGTCTCCCAAGTAAAGTATCTTGTCATCTGCAAATAGTGATAATTTAACTTCTTCTTTATCTGTTCTTATTCCTTTTATTTTTCCCTCATGTTTAATGGCTGTAGCTAATGGTTCTAAAACTATATTGAATAGGAGGGGTGATAGAGGACATCCTTGTCTTGCACCAAATCTAAGAGCAAAAGATTTCAGTTTTTCTCCATTTAGAATTATATTAGCAGTTGGGTTGTCATAGATGGTTTTTATCAAATTGAGGTAGAGACCTTCTATTCCACTTTTCTGTAGGACTTTGAACATGAATGAGTGTTGGACTTTGTCAAAAGCTTTTTTCTGAATCAATTGAGATGATCATGTGGTTTTAAGATTTCAGTCTATTAATGTAGTGTATTATATTTATTGATTTTCAAATATTGAACCATCCTTGCATCCCTGGGATGAATCCTACCTGGTCATGGTGTATGGTCGGTCTTCTTGATGATTTTCTGTATTCTATTTGCTAGGATTTTATTGAGTATTTTTGCATCTATGTTCATGAGGGAGACTGGCCTATAGTTCCCTCTTTTGGTTGTGTCTTTCCCTGGTTCTGGAATCAGTATAATACTTGCCTCCAGAAATGATTTTGGAGGACTGCTTCCTTTTCAATTCCATTGAAGAGTTTGTGGAGTATAGGGATTATATCTTCTGTAAATTTCTCATAGAATTCAGCTGTGAATCCATCAGGACCTGGACTTTTCTTTGTCGGCAGGCTTTTTATTACGTTTCATATTTCGTTGGCTGTTATTGGGCTACTGAGAGTTGTTATATCTTCTTCTTTTTTTTTTTGTCTTTTTTGAGACAGGGTCTCACTGTGCAGTTCAGGCTGGCCTTAAGCTCACTTTGTAGCTCAGGCTGGTCTCAAACTCACAACAATCCTCCTGCCTCAGCCTCCCTAGTGCTGGGATTACAGGCATGCGCCACCATGCCCGGCTTGAGAGTTGTTATATCTTCTTGGTTCAGTTTTGGTAATTTGTACCTTTTGAAGAATCTGTCCATTTCTTCTGTGTCTTCTATTCTGTGAGCGTAAAGATTATCGAAGTAGCTATTAATAATATTTTGAATTTCCGCTGGGTCTGTGGTGATTTCATCCTTTTCATTCCTTATTTCTTGTATTTAAATTTTTTCTTTCCTCTTTTTGATGAGGTTAGCTAGGGGTTTATCAATTTTATTTAGTCTCTCAAAGAACCAGCTTTTTGATTTGTTGATTCTTTGAACTGTTTTCTTCATCTCAATTGAATTAATTTCTGCTCTAATCTTTATGATTTCTTCCCATCTTTGGGCTCTGGATTTAGTTTGCTCTTCCTTTTCTAGATGTTGGAGGTGCAGCATTAGGGTGTTTATTTGTTCCCGTTCTGTTTTCCTAATGTGTGAGTTCATAGCTATGATTTTCCCTCTGAGAACTGCTTTCATCGCATCCCATAAATTCCGATAAGTTGTGGTTGAATTTTCATTGAACTGTAGATATTGTTGAATTTCTTGCTTAATTTCATCTGTGACCCATTGATTGCTGAGTAGGGTGTTGTTTAATTTCCATGTATTTAGTGGGTTTTTCTGGTTTCTTTTGTCATTTATTTCCAGTTTCATTGTGATATGGTAGGATAATATGTATGGGACAATTTCTGTTTTCTTGCATATACTTAAGCATGATGTATGGACTAGTATGTGGTCTATTTTAGAAAATGACCCATGTGCAGCTGAAAAATATGTTTATTCAGCTGTGGTTGGGTGGAACACTCTGTATATGTCCACCAGGTCCATTTGTTCCAAGCTCTGGTTCAGTTCTGCTACTTTGCTAATTTTTTGTCTGGTTGACCTATCTTTTTGAGATGAGGGGGTGTTAAGGTCTCCTGTTAAGATTGTGCTCTTGGATATTATATTTTTCATGTCCATTAAAATTTTCTTGTATAGTTGGGTGCTCCTGTGTTTGATGCATAGATAGTTATGAGTGTTACCCCTTGCTCTTGAATTTTTCCCCTGACCAATATATAGTGGCCTTCTTTGTGTCATTTGATCCTTCTTAGTTTGAAGTTCAAATTGTCTGTGAACAGCTTATCTATCCCTGCTGTTTTGTAAATCCAGGGGTGTGTAGTATTGTTTTTGATCCTTTGACTTTCAGCCTATGAATGTCTTTATGAGGTAAGTATGTTTCTTGTATACAGCATATTGTTGAGTTTTGTTTCCTAATCCACTGTGCCAGTCTATTTCTCTTAATTGGTGAATTGAGTCCATTTACATTGATGGCTATAATTGAAATGTGTTGACTTATGATTGTCATGTTATTTACCTGCTGCTGTTTACTCATTTTTCTCCTGTGTGTAATTGTTTGTCCTATTTAGTGGGTTCCTTTTGTTCTCATTCATGGAATTCTGGTCATTGTGGTTCCTCTCTAGAACATCTGTCAGTAGCCTGTGTAGGGATGGCTTTGTCATCATGAAATTCTTTAGTTGTTCTTTGTTGTGGAGGTATTTCACTTCTCATCAAACTTGAAAGAGTTTTGCAGGGTATAGTAGTCTGGGTTGGAATTTGTTTTCATAGAGGACTTGAAGTTCTCGGCTAGATGCTCTCCTTGCCTTCATGGTTTGTGAAGAGAAATCGGCCGTAATTCTGATGGGTTTTCCTTTGAATGTGGTCTGCTTCTTTTCTCTAGCACCTTTCAGTATATTATTCTTGTGTTGGATTTCTGGGATCTTGACTATTATATGTCTCAGTGTATTTTTAGTTGGGTTGAAGTTATTTGGCATTCTGAATGCTTTGGTTACCTGAATGTTAGATTGTTTCCTCATATTTGAGAAGTTTTCTGCTATTACTTCTGCCCACATTCTTTTTATGTCATTTGTATTGACTCCTCCTTTCTCATTGAGCCTATTAATCTCACATTGTTCATCTTGGCATCATCTTGCAGGTGATAGATTATTTTTTCCTGCATCCTAGTTGTTTTTAAGAGATCCTTTCTCACCTTTTCTCTAGCTGCACCAGTGTCTTCAAGATCTGAAACTCTGTCTTTGCTTTCATTCAAATGGTTTTGTAACTTGTGATTGAGATTTTAAGTTCTTCTACATGTCTTTGACTCTGCTTCATGTGATCTATTTCTTTCCTGTATTGCTCATTCAAGGAATCTGTCATATTTCTAATCTCCTCTATTTTTTTTTTTATCAATGTCTTCTTTAGAGGTAGCTATTAATTCTTTTACTGCAGAGTTTTTTCCAAATTGGGTTTCCTCCATATATTTCCATATTTAATTCTTTACTTCAGATGCTATGATTTCAAAGATTTCTTTTTTAATTTCATAAATTATTTCTGCTCTGAGTTCCTCTCTACCTTCCTGCTGTTGTTTCTTTGCTTGAGACACTGTTAATTCATGTATTTCATCTGGAATAGTGTTTGCTGCACTTGTTCTGTGTGGGCATTGGATTTCCCCCATACGTTTCTGGATTTGATCATTACTTCAGATGCTATGTATTCAAAACTTTCTTTTTTTATTTAAGGCATTAATTCTGGTCTGAGTTCCTCCATACCTTTCTGCTGTTGTTTCCTTGCTTCCGACTCTGTTAATTCATTCATTTCAGCTGAGCTAGTGTACTCTGTACTTATTATGGGTGGGCTCATGGCCTGAGATTTCATTTTGCTCTGACCTTTGGTGTAGAGCTTTGGAGCATGTAATGAGTTTCGGTGCTGATCTATTAAGTTTGAGATTGTCCAGTTATGCCTGGCCTGGATCTAGCTGTTGTGTTCAGATCCTTTGTGCTGCAACCCTTCTGGCACAAGTATGAGTCTGTGGTTCTCCTCTGTTGTGCCCCTGGCCCAGGGAGCACCGGGGAGCACCGAAGCTCTCCCATATACTCACTGGGCTGTGCTGTGCTGGATCAGGGGCCAGAAGAGTCACAAAAATTCTCACTTGCTCAGCGGGCTTGGGCACAGGGGCTCT
The DNA here is from genome assembly GCA_004027165.1 of Ctenomys sociabilis. Classification (NCBI taxonomy): domain Eukaryota; kingdom Metazoa; phylum Chordata; class Mammalia; order Rodentia; family Ctenomyidae; genus Ctenomys; species Ctenomys sociabilis. Next base: position 45,873 of record PVKA01001811.1, on the reverse strand, counting down.
GTGGAGCAGGCCGGGCTGGGTTGGATTGGTGCTGAGAGTCTCATAAATTCTCATTCACTCGGTGAGCTTGGGGGAGGGGGCTCCTGGGAGCCGCAGTGTCATGGGGGGGGAGGGGGCGCAGTAGAGAGTCTCTCTCACGTGGGTGCCTGAGTTCTGCTCTCTGGGTCTCTCACTGGTGGCCTGGGGAAAGTGGAAGTTCTCCTACACACTCACCGGGCCAGTCTGGGGTGGATCCAGATGCTCATTTTTGGATTGAATTATTATTGTTGTTGTTGTTGATGTTCTGAGACAGGTTCTTACTATGTAGTTCAGGCTGTCCTTGAACTCACTTGGCCCAAGGTGGGCCTCCAATTGATGGTACTGTCCCTGCTTCTGGGTCCTGAGTGCTGGGTTACAAGTATCTACCATGATATCAGACTCCATTTATTACTGTTAGCTGCATAGTTTTCCACAGTAGAAATATAGTTGAATAACTTTTAAATTATTTCCAATTTTTTCTACTACCCAAAAGTATGAGAAAGACTTTATCACACGTATCTCTACTTTTCTGAAGGACTAGCCCTCACTTTGCAGGTGTCTCTGTAACACATTGGCTGGCACTAATGCCTGATGGCAACTGTTCTGGTCCCTCTGGTTGTATTCCTTCCCTGGCTCTGCCAGGGATGCTTCAGGTATAGACAGAGCCTGGTGAGGCAAGCCAGGGGCCCATGTAAGGTCTCAGGCTCTTTGGAGAAGCAAGGGCTAGGTAGGAAAGAAACAGGGGCAAGATGTGAAGGCAGAAGGCAGGGCCAGTCTTAACCTCACACTGAAAGCAGAACAAGTCCCCAGGCTGGGGACATGGCTCAATGGCACAGTACCTGCCAGGTGAAAACAAGGCCTTGAGTTCAATTCTGGTTCCAAAACTGAAACACAGAATAAGACTCCAGAAGAAGCTGACGGATGAACACCGATTTAAATGCTGGCCCCCAGATCCACACAGAAAATAGGAATCTATATCTATGTGAGTGTTCACAGCAGCATGACCCTCAGTGCAAAAGCAACGCCACTCAAATGCTCACCAGTGTGAGTGTGGCTACGCTGGAAGTGGCACATCCCTGGGATTCAGCATTTGTCGTCTGCAAGAAAGGAGTGAGGTACGGAGCGAGATAGAGGTGGACAACGCAGGTGAACCTGGGGACAGCGCATGACAGAGTCAGTCACAAAGCTGCACATGACGTTATTTTATTCCATAGTGCCTGGCATAGGCAAGGTCACAGAGAGAGGAAGTTAGTTGAGACTGGTTACCAGCCAGTGTGGAAGAGGACAGGAAATGACTGGAAGCTGGCTTCTTGGTGGCTGTAAGCGTTCATTGCAGGGTGGTAAGATTTACCTGAAATTTATATATTATTATTATTATTTTATGTATTTAGTACAGGGTCTACAGGGTTTCACTACACAGATTGGACTTGCAGTGATCCTCCTGTTTTCTGCCTCCCAAGAGCTGGGATTATAGGTATGCACCACCACACCCAGTCTCAGTTGCCATCTCAGCATGCACCGGGGGGGGGGGGGCAGGGTTAGCACAGCACGCTGGGGACCAGACCCTGGTCCCTGCGTATAGTGATACTATATAGCTTTAAAAATCATTGAAATCATTGAGTCATATACTTTGTTTTGCATTTTTGTTGTTGTTATTGTTTTGGTAGTGGGAACTGAACTCAGGACCTTGTGCTTGCCAGGAAGGTGCTTGTGCCACTGAGCTATATCCCCAGCACAAATCATATCCTTTAGATGGGTGCACTTATGGTACGTCAGTTATATGTCAGTGGCTGCTGGGGGAGCCATAGTTCCCCAGCTCCTCTCTAGTAGACCATTTGTGTTAGTCAGCTTTCTGTTACTGTGACCAATAACCAATACCTGATGTCACTAGAGAAAAGGTTTATTCTGGCTACAGTTTGGAGTCAGATTCATTGGACTTGTTGCTTTTCAGTTAAAGGCAAGAAACACATTGTGGGAAAGAACTAGTGGCAGAGCAAAGCTGCTGGCTTCACCTTCAGATGAAGAAAGAAAGAAAGGAAGGAAGAAGAGAAAAGGGCCAAAGTCCACCATTAGGCCCAACTCCCAGGGATGGGAGCTCTCTCACCAGACCCACCTTGTAAAAGTCCTATCAGAAAAGCAAGGGGCATTGCAGGTTAGCTCAGTTGTTCAAAGCACCTGCTTGGGCAAACTCAGTTAGGCACAGGGGACCGTGGCTTGATCCCCAGCTCCACAAGCTGCAGCAGACCTGTCCCTAAGGCTTCCTGAGCTAGCAAAAATAAAATAAAAAAGCAAAACAACAGTAACAAAAGAGAAACAATAACATCAAGAAATTTCTTTCCCTCCATACAAAAGACACACATATATGTAGCACTTCCTCGGTTCTGTGCTGTGCATGAACAGTGTAGTCTGTGGCTGACAACATTGTGTTTTCCTTCACAGAGTCCGCATTGAGTGACACTGAAGCTTATGGGGAAATTTGATTCAATTCACGACAAGAATCAAGGGATGAAATAATCATGAACTGATGTACTGCTGTAGATAGATACATACATACATAGGTGATAGATACATGCATTATATATATAATGAATGTATATATCTAGCAGAGTTGAGATTCTGAATTCTGTGATCACCTTAACTCAGTGGGCCTCAGCTCTCTCCCTCTCAAACTGGGAAGTTATGGTGCCATGACAGCATCTACTTCCTAAATTCTCATAGGTCATGAAGCCTTCAGAATGGGGCTCACCAGAAGCCCTCAGGGAGCGCTGGCTGCTGGCCTGATCCACTCCCACTAGAAGTAGCCCCCTTAGTTTAAGAAGGTACCCATCATTTAGGGTGCAAGCTCCGTCCCGAGCAGCCCGGATGAGGATATCCTCAGCAGTTCCACTGCTCTTGGGCCACGAGGCTGGCAGTGAGGATGCTGTCAGTATGGACTGGAAAGATGCTTTCGTCTCTGGGAGCTGAGGTGGGCACCCTCAAAGGCCATGCTTTTGCAATATGGGAACTACATTGCTGGGAATTAACTTTTTTTTCCTCAATCTAATTCCTAGTATCAGCTGTGATGTCACAAAACCATCCCCAGCTGGCACCAGCTGGCTCTCGATCAACATTTTCAACCCTGATGCCAATATGACCCGGACTCAGCAGCCTAATCAAAACTGAATGCTGGGGCCGGGGAGATGGCTAAATGGAATAAGTGCTTCCCTGGTAAGTGCAAGGGCCTGAGTTCAATCCCCGGTTCCACCAAAAACAAACAAACAAACAAACAAAAAAAAAACACTGAGTGCTAATGCAACTCCTGGGCATGAAGTCAGGCGCAAAGTGAAAATTAGCAGGCAGCATTCCTCTGCCATGACTACAGGCTTTAAGAAATAATAAAATAGCAAGGAGTAACTCTCAGGCCCAAAGAATATGAAATAAAACATAGCATTAGGAATGAAGAAACCACTTCTGAAAAAGGTGAATTCAAAAGAGAATTATAAACCTAAGCTCGCTTTCTATTTTTTAGTTAAAAATGGTGATTTGATTTTTTTTTCAGGAAAGATTAATGTTTTGAAGCAATTGGGTTTTCATTTAAAGAGCAGCCCATGCAAATTCTGAGGGTACGTGACTGACCTGATCAGATACAGAAGTTACATTTCTTGTTATAAAGGTCTCGCTTTACCTTGGTCTTAGCCATCCAGCAGAAAAGTATGAAAACGAGGTATATAAAGTAAAGCCATATTAATATGCTGAGCTGTAAAGGGCTCAAGTCAACAACTTCTGCGGATAGTCCACTACTGTTGTGGACTGCTGTACTGTGTTGGATTGTTTTGCTGAATTCACTCACCTGTAGTATTTAACAAAAAAAGGGGATACAAAGGAAGGACCATTTTGTATTTGTATATACAGAATAGTTAGGATAGATATGCAGGTACTCTTGCTTAATTCAATGAGTAGAAAGATTTGCATTAATAGTGTTTGGACAGGATATCCTGTCTGCTTCTTGTACTATGGATAATCACTAAGAAGATAATAATGTACAATGTATTAATTATTGAAACTGTCCTATTAATCAGCTTTGAAATTATCTCAAAACAAAATTAAATTGAAGTTAAAAAAATACTTTATAGTTAAGTTTTGTAGCAAATTCCAAAATCAGGAAATGTAAATGCTCCAGTTGCCTTGTTTCATTGTTTCTGCTATTTTGGGTTTCCTGGATTTCTACAACTTTAAAATCTGCTTATAATTTCTGTATTAAAACACTGCATGGACTTAAAAATAAATAAATAAAGAGCAGCCCAGGATCCCAAGGGCTGGTGTCGTTTGTTTTCTGAGGGGAGCCAGGGGGTATTCAGCTGTTCATTGTTTCCTCTCCATCTGTCCATCCGACCCGCAGGCGCCTTTGCTGCTCTGCAGCTCTCCGCCATCTGTCGCGCTTTCAGTGAGTCAGAGCAACACGTTTAGGTTGAGACACACGGCCACAAGAGCTCCTATCCTGTCGCACCCAATCCTGCCTTCTGCACTTGGCCATTCTTACTTCTTTGAAAGGCTCCACCTGCTAGGCGTGCTGGCTCGCACTTGTAACCCCAGCTATTGGAAAGCTGAGGCAGGAGGGTTGTAAGTTTGAGCCTAAGCCGGGCGTGGTGGCGCAGGCCTGTAATCCCAGCACTTGGGAGGCTGAGACAGGAGGATTGTTGTGAGTTCGAGACCAGCCTGAGCTACAAAGTGAGCTTAAGGCCAGCCTGAACTGCATAGTGAGACCCTGTCTCAAAAAGACAAAAAAAAAAAAAAAAAGTTTGAGCCCAGCCTGAGCAACTTGTCCGGCTCCTGTCTCCTAAAAGGGGAGGAGTGCTGGGGACCTAATGGGCGTTCCAGGCCCAGCCCCCGCCCCCCCTCCCCCGCCCCAAGGTGGGCAAAACACACAAAACCCAGCTGAGTTCTGAGACCAAACCTCAGTCTGACAATACTCAGCCTTGAGTATGTGTCCACATTTAATATGCAAATAATAGGCATTTTGAAATGGCTCAGAATTTTCAAATTCTTTGAGCCTTTCATCACGTTGGCCTCCTGGCCTTTGCTCTCAGCTCTAGCACTTAGCCTTCAGCTGTCCTCGGTCACCCACTCTAGGGGACAGGGCCTCAAACTGCACTTCTAAAACCTTAGCTGCAAGCCTCTCCCCATCCTGCTCGCGCCCCCTTCTCCATGACTGTTTGTAGCCTGCTTTTCCTGCCCCAGGCTCTCCCTCAAGCCTTGATTTCTCTCTTCAACAGGCCGAAATCTGCCCTCACCCCTAACGCAGGCATCGCGGCTCAACAGCGCCGCCTCTCTTTGGGCTCAGCTAGCAAAGCTCTTTTTTAAAAAAATTAATTAATTATTTGATTGATTTTTTTGTCACAGGGTCTCGCTATGCACTTGCACTTGTACTGATCCTCCTGTCTCACAGCCGGGGTTCCAGGGCCGGCACTGTGTCATCTCCGCAGCCTTAAATTCTACTTTCTACTTCCTCTATGCCTGTGCAAAGCTGGCTTCCTTTTAAATTCATGGTCATAAATCGCAAGCGTAGTGAACCTTACTCAGCAATCCTCCTCTACTCTCTGAGAATATTCTCTCTGAAATTACTTTCTCCTAGAGCACCCCCCACCCCCCCGCTTCTGTTTGAAAGCACACATCCTTCCCGGTCCCCACATCCTCCCTAGCTACTGCCTTGCTGTGTGGCCCGCCCATTGTGGTCCAGCTGCAGCGGACCTCAATGCCCGGGCCCCGTGAGGGTCTAATAAGCTCTGCGTTGCATCCAGGGGCTAGTCTTCCTGTCACTAAGCTTCATCTCACAGATGCCACCACGGTCTTTCTTCTCTCTTTGGTATGTAGCTGGCAGCTTGTGGTAGTTACAATTTATGCTTTAATTTTGGAAAATTTTCAGGAAACTATAGCACAATTACAGTCTCAAGTTTGCTGAGTGCTTTATCAAGGGAGTATAAAAACAGGTAAGTTTTTTGTGCCCTAAGTACTGCTTGAACATCTTTACACGAAAATCCTAAAACGCACCCAGGATTCAAATAGAGAGCTAAGTTGTCACTTGGAAGAAGAAAGTGGCAGCCTAGAGATCTGTGCCCACTGGAGCTCAGAAACCCTCACGAAGGCACAGTGCTTGCACTATGCCTTCCCAGGTCTCCACGCCCAAGGGCTCCATCAGGGGCAGGGGTTTTCGACTAGAAAAGCAGATGCAGTAAGCCCTCGCTTAAGACAAGGGATGTAGATGTGTGTGTGTGTGTGTGTGTGTACGCACTTTTGTGTTCAGTCGTTAAGGTTTAGATAAAAAAGTGTCCCTCAGAAGTCTCCTGTCAGGGTAAGGTGACTGGGTCATGGGTGCTGTGCGCATCTTAGATGCATCCAGCGGCAGAATAGTAGCTGAATGTGCCAGGAGGGACTTGGAGGGGACTAGGTTGCTGGGGGTGTGGCCTGGACGGTGGACTCGTCCTAGGCCCCTCCCCATCTCTGCTTCCTGGACACTACGAGGTGAATGGGTTTCTCCCGCCAGCCCCTTCTGCCAGGCCACTTCTGCTTGGAGCCGGCCCACGTAGACTGAATCTCTGACAACTGTGAGCCGAAAAGTTGTGAGTGTGGGGCGCTGTGTTCCAGTGACAAGAAGGCGGACCAGTACAACTACAGGAGTTAAACGCTGAGCCTGTGCGGCCCGTTGTCCGCCCACCTGGAAGACACCAGGGCACGGGGGCTGAGCTCGCTTTTCCAAGGCTACCCTGGAGCTTGGAGTCCATCGGGTGCCGGCAAGCAAGATGTGCAGTTCTACTTGGAAGTACAGAAGTAGGACTGGCTTCACAGTTGATATAAGAACTTGATTCTTTCCAAGGTTCTGGTTGAGTTGGATGACAGCTGGATTGAATTTAATGGCTAGGTTTGAGGTTGGCTTTATGAGGAAATTTGTTTTGTTCTCTCCCCATTCGGTCTGCGACTAGAACTGGGGAGGGAACTGAGTTCATGAACCAAGCTACCCCCAGAAGGTGAGGAAAACTTGATTCAGAAAGAGCGCACAGATGGGCAGAGAGTGGGGGTGTTGCTGGCACGCAGTGGCTCCGATGCCCACTGGCCTAGGTGGATACGTGATACCCTGGGTCTTGGGACAGTGAGCGGCTGGTAGCAACCCCTTTCCTCAGTCACTGTCCCAAGCACAGGTCCCACGCACTTCTATTCAACGTGGAGTGCTCGAGAACTGCTGAAGGCCACAGCCACGTGCTGCGGTTTTACCGCAAATGTGCTGCCAATATTAAACGTGCTAAGAGACAATTCACACAGCGCTTCCACCCACAGTAGTTTTATGTTATGTTAATAGCCTTTGAGCTTAATGTCTTGGTGCCTCAATAGCTAATTCTGGGACGCAGTAAGTGTGTGATGTGAAGGATAGATAAATGGGAATCTGAACTTACTGAATGGAAGCACAGAGCTGGATCCTTTGGAGACAAAGTGCTACCTCGCTGCTTAGCAATGTGATTACTGCAGCAGGGGCCATTGTCAACTTCCGACTAAGGGGTGACAAGGAAGATTAGGGGGTCCCTGCTTTTCTTGAAAGGGTACATTTAGGAAGTCAAGTAAACACTTCCTCTAGCTGCTGCTGGAAGGAACGTGTCCTAGTGCAATGCTCCGCTCTCAAGGGACACGGCGGTAGCTGAGTGTGGTAAGCAGCCCCCAGACATGGCTCCCAGTGCTTCCTGGGGCCTAGCACTCGCTTCTTTTTGCTCATCCTCTGTCCTGAGTATAGGCTGGATCTGGTGACAGGCTTCTAGGGAATAGAACAAGAAAAATGATGGACTGTGGCTTTTGGAACCACTCTACAAAAAAAAATGGAGAGTTCCATCTTCTCTGTGTCTGCCTGGCTTTTCCAAGTTGCTTGCTTTTTGAGGCATGCTACATCTTCAGGAGGAAAGGCCCACTGAACTCAGGCAGCCAACAGACTCTCTGCAGCGAAGGCCCTCATTTCAACAGCTTAGGAAGAACCTGCCAACTGCCAGGTGCATGAGCGCAGGGACAGGTCTACTCTGATGCTGTCCCCTGAAAGGCCGTGGGGTACAAGCCCATCCCAACCCTGAGTGGCTCCCAGAAAGGGCTCAGTAAGCTGGACACTTGTTGTCATAAGCCTCTGTGTTTAGGGTAATTTGTTATACAACAATCGAAAACTAATATACTCAGTCTGCTCTAAATTGGCAGGATGTGATCATCAATGACAGAATCTACACTTTATAGTTAAGAATGAAAACCATTCAGATGTGTGTATTTGACTAAGGAGAGATGCTGCGCTGAGTACCGAACCTTCCCAAACATCTCTGCCAGACATCCCGTGGCAGAACGGTGCAGAAGAGAGACCCTTTAGTGGCATACATGATGCAGTCAGATCATTAACTCTCCATTTTTGAGCAAGTTAATTTCCGTAGGATTCAGTTTCCTTGTGAAAAAGCTAGTGGCAGAATGGAGGTCAGGCGTAAGAAGTGCTAACATTCCAGGACCCTACGATCAGAGACATTCTGACGAGCACCACTCCAACTTGCAGGAACTGGAAACACCACCGTGAAGAACTTATCCCTTGGTCTTCCAGGCACTGCCACGAAGTTGCTACCAAGGAGAGCTACGTTAGAGGTTGAGGCAGGCAAAGAAGCACATTCTACGGAGCCCCTTGGTACAAGACAGAGCCACAGGTTCCAGTGTTGCTCTGCAGCAGCCCTTGGTAGTGGAAACAACTACAGAGATAGGTGACATCACAATTTTGAGGCTTCTGCTCACTCCCTCCTTTCTTGTTCTTTTATTTTATTTTTAAGTCTCCATCTTTTAAATCTTTTACTTATTTGGTACAGAGTCTCTCTACACAGCTCAGACTCACTGTCTCAGTCTCCCCATTACAGGCCTGTACTACCATGCATGTTTCAATGGCTGGCTGGGTGCAGGGCTGGTAGGGGCATGCAGTTCTGGGGATCGAACCCAAGTCCTTGTGCTTGCTAAACAGGTGCTAAGACTGCTGAGCTATCTCCCTGGCCCTCACTCCTTCCTTTCTGATACCTGTGAACATATAACCAATCATACCCTTCTTACCCTGTCTAACAGGAAGCTTAGAGAAGACTCAGGTTCAGTTTATCACACACCTCCTGCTCTGAGTCAACTGAAATCCTTAATGAAAACTGGTGGGGCCAGAAAGAAATATAGTAAAAGGCCAGGGAAATGGCTCAGTGGAATAAGCACTTCCCTGGCCTGAGTTCAATCCCTGGTTCCACAAAGAAAAAAAAAGGAAAGAAATAAATATAGTAAACATAGACGCGTGTTGCAAGGTTTTTTGTCTAACTGTGATAATACACATAGCCCCAGTTTGGAGACATCCTTCTAGCTTGATTATTTTCAAAATTTAAAGTCAATTTGGCTTGAGGATGAGACAAAAATTTTAGTTAGCATAATTTCAGAAGAAGCACAGATTGCAAAAATGAAAGACAACACAAATTGCAACAATATTTGTACCGCTTTTATTTGTAAAAATAACCCTCTGAATGCACTTCCACAGTAGGTTACAGTTATATACTTCATTGTGTTATAAGAGCATCCAGCAGTTGCAAAAGTATGAAACTGTGCTTGAGAAGAGTCAGGCTGGTTCTGAGTCACTCACAGAACCAAAACCAAAATTTCCTCATTTTTTACAGTCATGACATTTACCAGAGTCATCCAACTCCGATTTACATAAGAAAACATTACAGACAAAATCCCACCAAAGTCATCAAACAATATTTTAGGCTGTTACAAATATGTTATGCAAAAGGTAATACTGGCACCAGACTTGTACCACCGTGCTTCGCAAAGATATATTGCACATGCGCAAGCATAAGGGATGTAGACAAAACTACCAGACGCAGGTCCTCACACCAAACCGTTAGCTCGCTGCGTAAGAAACGCAGAGAAGGACATGCTATGCACGCACTCAGACTGTCACTATCTTCAAATGCTCTTCTCCTAGAATACTGACCGGGGCTTTACAGCTGTGTGAGAAGGAAGCACTTTAGCACTGCAATACCAAACATAAGTCCTATAGAAAACTTCAGCATTTTCATTTCAAAGCAGAGATGGGGGAAGTAGGAAAAAACACTCTACATTCAAGGAAGGGTTGAAATGAAACCTCACTGGTATTATATTGCTCTGATAATACTCAAATGAAAAAAAAATACAAAATGCTTCACAGAACATTTTCAGAATATACAAATATAAAAAGGCACTCTAACTTCATGTTACAAGACAAGGAGAGGAATGAGTTCTTCAACCAACACAACAGATTAGCAAATAAGTCACTGGACAGTACGAGATTAACTAGTGCAGCAAATCCATTGCAGGTCCTTGTTCGAACTTTGTAAGAAAAGAGTACGTCAAGCAACGGTTTACTGCCCAAGTACTAAAACATACTATGGTGCCCTTTTAGTAGTGATAAATAGAAATCCCCTGAGCTAGTTACTGTAGAATCAGAGCAGATTTTAGGCAATTTGGAGACAGAAAATGAATTTACCAAAGATAGGCAGACACTTGTGAACAGGTGAGCGAGGTGAACATGGTCCTGCGGCTGTGGTTAAAAATGAGTCAAAAAATGACAGATTTAGGGAAAAGCGCTAGACACACGAATCAAACACATGTCTTCTGGTCTCTGTTTTTACAAAGCTGGGTTGCAAACATGATTTCCAAGAGATGTAAATGGAGCATACAGAAACCATAACTTTTAATGTCATTCTTTAAAAATATTTGATCTTACATGAAACAGATGGGCTGAGTGGGTGGGGAAGGCTAGACATTGATTCAAAGATCAGTTCCAGTGAGTATTTATTTTCTTCCTTCTAGCAGGAAGACAAAGTGAAAAGCCAAACATACTCCGTAGGAGCCCATGTCTGGGGCCGGATCTCCGCTCCTCTTGAAGGAGCCCTGCACCCTGCTGCTCTATGGGAAAATGGGAGCACCGCAGCCCCTTCATGCAGTGTTTCGTGTCCTGCATTAAATGCCACCGAGCAAGATTTCCAATTACTTCTCAAAAAAGACACCGCAGTATTTCATGCTTCTTTGACACTGGAGCTCCTTTATTTTCAGTGTTTTGGTGAAGAAAAACTCATTATTGCCCATTAGCAATTTGCCCACTTTTAAAAGATTTACCTTCTGTAAACAAAAAGAGGAGGAGGGAAACGCCACACCATGATTTAAGAAACCATATTGGTGGTGTTGCATTTTTTGATGTTTTCCCTTTTGTGCAAGTTCTTATTTGTGAAGGACCCAATATGAGTTTTAATTTAATCCAGGATATTACAAGAGGAAGATTAAGGGCTTTTACAGCTAGATGAAAAAGGTAATTCAGTGACTGTGCTTGATCCAGAGAGGGAGAGAATACTGTTTTAAAAACTACTCACACATTTCCAGGGAGAGACAGAACCTACCCTAAAAAGTGTAATAATTCTCCCCCAACGCAACCAGCTCCTTGCCTGTCTCTCTCTCCAGTGGGAAACACGGCCGAGCTGGGGGTTTTATCTTCCTGTGGGCTCAGCCCCACACTGGCAGCATTTCACCAGTGCCGGCAGGTGATTCGTGGGTCTTTCTTCGAAGCGCCTTCGTGCATGGGCCCACTAGGCGCACCAGCTCCCAGCTCCTGGAAGAGGTGTGGGTTGTGGTGTATTCTAAGCTCTCAACTGGCTGCGGCAGTTTGGGGAGGGCTGAGAGCGCCTGTGGATCATTCGCCAAAGAAATGCTGGCTTTGTCCCAGGCCTTAGGCTCCCCGGGGTCAAAGGTGGTTTCTAATGTTTTTAAAAAGTTATTCTAAAAAAAATACATAGCAATGAAAACAGAGAACAAACAGTGGATGTTTCCTCATATTTCTTTCATTCAAATAAATATAAAAACATTTACATCAAAAGTATATGGACATCTTTAGTTTGGCAGAAAAATAAACTGTGGTCAACACATTATCAGGTGCAAATGTTCAGCTGTCCGCTGGAGGTCTCTGTCATAAGAAATACAAAATACAACAAAGACCATACTCAGAAAAGATGACATCGGAGCTCCACAGAAAAGCTGGGCAGTTCTTACTTGCACTTTGAAGGAAAACACTTAAAATCTTCCATCTTAGGCTGAAGTGTTTTGGTCCTTATGTATAGCTGGCTGGTGAGCGACATACATGCACACGTATGTACACGTGTGTGCGTGCGTGTATGTGCGTAAGTTCTGGGTCTCACTCTTCTTTCTGTGTGGCTGTCCCAGGTGTGGAACGGGGTCCGTTTGACCTAGAAGCTTTGGCAGAGGGAGCAGACACAGCACTCAGCACACTGGCCTCGTAGTGTGCAACGACACTCGGCTTGCGCCCCCGCCTCGCCCACTGCCACTTTCTGGGTCCTGTCCGCAGTCCCTTCCACTCCCTCAGCATTACATGGGCCACAGAGCTCTGTGAACACCTCGCCAGTGACCAACAGTGCTGGCGAGTCAGATGTTTTCAAAGAGTTAGTATTTTGACGTAAGAACAAGCCAACAAAGAGTAGTTTTGCATTAAATATGCACATCATCTCAAAGTTTTGGTGCAATGCAATTTCCACTTAAATGTTATTAGGTCAATTTGGGTTTAATAATCACTCAGATGAAAATTAGTCACATGTTTGTTAGGGGAGCACTGGGTGCCATATTGGAGTTAAACACAAGAGCAAGTTCAATATTCCCATTCATCTGGAAATTAACAGAGACCCTCAGAAAGAAGTTCTGGATATTTAAGTGCTTACTACAGACAGGAGAGGAATAGTAGACTCCCTTGGAAAGATCATCTGCAGGCGTTATTTCTGAAGATGAACACCTTTAACTTTGGCTTCTAGTGAGGAAGTAAATATCAGAGCAAAAGATGCCTGAGGCATTTCCTGTCCACCACTCCCTCTCACCCAGGACATGAATGCCACACTGAGAGGCTTCTGAGAAGTCACTGCGGACACACTAGAAGGTTCTTTAGCATGAACAGCTGGCCTTTTGCATTACCCCCAAAGAAAAATAATTAGAATACATGTTTTATTCCTTACTTAAATGAGAGGTAGACTTTCACAGAAGTACCTTAGAGCTGGGGAAAGCATGAAACAAAACCAGCCAGGGCCCATTGTACAAGAGTCTCCCCTCTCTGGCCTGCCCTCCTCTGCGACTGGTTTCTGAAAGCACAGGGCCCCTCAGAACACTCCACCTCGGCAGAAGCCTAGAAATCAAGCTTCTCCCTTCCTCCAACATGTGCAATCAGGGAAAAGCTTCTACAGTCCACAGTCAAAAGGTTTCGGAGTCGGAGTCATTCTCATTGTACCCGTCTTCAGAGCCTACGTTGTTACTACACAAGCTAACCATGCTACCCAGGTTGGAGAGGGTTGTCCTGCTCAGATTGTCTTTTTTAAAACAAACGAAGTTGACAGCCGTCATTGCACTGGAAGGAGAAAAAGGCATCATGGTAGCCAGAATGAGGGCCAGGCAGTCAGCCACGTCTTTGTTAGGAGCGCAAGCCAGGGCCGGGGTATGACCTGGGCGTAAATGCAGACAAGGCAGTGGTTAGTCCTGGTCCAGAGAAGCGTGCATTCCAGAACATATAGGGCCTCAGGGAGATGCATGTGGAGTTAAGAGTTCATGCTGGGTGCTAGGAGTTACATCATGCTAGGGCTGAGGCAGAGGGACGGGGAGGGACAGACATTTACAGGGTTGGTTTTTTTCTGTTGTGTTTTCAGCTCACACCACTACAGCAAGCATGAAATTATCTAGAGTTAGGCAGAATCTCAGCCTTCATCTAGAGGACAGAGACATGAGGAGATGGTGGGACACAATTCCAGGACAACAGGAGCAGCACAATCAGGAAAACACTTCCACTGGGACAGACGCACACCATGAGCCTGGGCCCTGGCAGAGGGGGTCTCATTCTGAGAACAATGGCTTTCTGAGATAGGGAGCTGTGTGTCTGTGTCGGGTTGGAGAAGACACTGAGAGTCAGGTGGCCACCCACCAAGCGGCTTCACATAAGGTCTATGTCGATGATCTTGATTTTAAAAAATGGAATCATTTGGATAAGTCAGACAGGAGGGCATCAGTGCTTGTGATTAAAAATGCATTATCATTTAAAAGACATTTAACAGAATTTCTTAAAAAGCCACTCCACTAACCAAAGTCCCCAATCTGGGGTGTGATGTGGGAGCACCGCTATGCTTGCTGCTTAGACTCTTGTCACTATGCAGCGCCCACACAAGACAGGGCCCAGCCCGGATGAGGAAGCTGTTGCAGTGCGTAAAGCCGGAGCCCGGGCAGCAGTTGTCCTTGGCTCTGTCACTACCTCATCCGCCTTTATTCTGCTGCCCAAAGTGTCCCTCACAGTGCCCAGAGCACGCGCCAGCTCGCTCAGCCCCACGTGACCTGATGGACAGCCCCACCCTGCGGAAGCTTACTCCTCCTTCTGGTATGAAAATAAACACGAATGAGTGCCCACTGCACTCCACAGAGAGCAGTGACGGTGAGAACGGCTATCTCAGCTCTGCAGAACACTGGACCTTGTCCCTCATGCTCTTGGGCTGTGGGCATGGCCAAGCCAACCCAGGAGGCCATGTCCCACAGACTCAGGACTCTTTCTTGCTCCTGGCACTGATAAGGACTGGACAAACCTCAGAAGTCCCAGATTTACACCGGAGGAAAGCAAAACCAATTGATTCTGATCTCTGGTCATTTCGGAGGAAAACCATGGGCTCCTGCATGCCAACTTGAAGGTGGGTGGTGGGGTAAGGGGTGAGAGAAGGTGAGGCAGGAAGGTCAAGGAGACGGAATAACAGGGCTCTCTTCACTTCCTACAGGATTCAGGTGGGGGCAGGGCAGGGAACATGCTAGGAGACACAGGCTGCAGAACCAAAACTAAGAGTTAGCTAATGACATCAGTAGGGCTGCTTACTTCTGAGAAATAGGCATGAGCTGCTAACTCCAAAACCTGTAATAAGCAGTTGAGTTGCATTAATACATTATAATGCTTTAATTCAATGCCACAATTAATGCCATGTTTTAAAAATTATTTAATTTATAAATATCCAGAAGTTCCTCTTTTCTCACCACAGTTAAGAGGCACTGCACTTAAAGTGTTATTTTAGTACAACTCTAGTGTGTGTTAGTCTTCAGGCAACTTAGAAGGCAGAGTAGAAAGCTTCTGACAAGAATTAGCTGATTTAGAGAAAGAATGCTATATAGACCAAGGGGAGACTTCAAACATTTGTTGAAAATATTTTACTTAGGCTCCCCAAATTTCCATGCTAGGCATATGATTTCTGATGTGTACTTAAAAAGGTTTGATCTCAGAATGAACTGAAATACAACCGAAGATCGAAGTGCCCATCAGGCCCTTAAGCATGCACGAGGGACATGTGTGATCCCTAACTCTTCGCGTAGGCTGGGAGAGGCTTTTCAGGGTGCCCCAAGGGTTTCCACCAGCTTGCTGAAGAGTTAGGGACCTGCTACCAAGTTAGGGACATGACATGCAGAATGGACAGCAGTGGCGGCCACAGGACACAGTGTGATCCACAACAGGACGACAGGGGGCGCCCGCCTCACTTGGCTCCTCACTATGCACAGGACTCCTGAGGGGCCGATTCTCACTGTTCTTTTAACTGGCTCCCTTCTTGGCAGTGACCAGCACAGGGACGGTGCCTGTGGCCACAGGGGTGTTTGCCACTTACCGTTCTCGTCCACAGCGAGGACACAGGCTCCTTTGGCCAGTAGCTCCTCCACGACCACCTTCAAGCCGTTGCGTGCAGCAATGTGGAGAGGCCTGAAAGAAAACGTGGAGGGTCAGGGAGTCGCAGACTGGTGCGTCCCCTGAGCCCCAGTGTTGGGAGACGGGGCACAGGGTGGCCTTGGAAGGGGTGGTAGGACCCCAGCCCTTCCTCTCGATCTCCCTCGTGGAGGCCACAAGCTCCCTGCCAACTTTGTGGCCTGTCCCTGGCCCCGTGCCCATGCCGTGGAGTGAGCTGACAGCAGAGGACCTGTGTTTCTGAGCCTGTGAGCCAAAGCACACCGCCCTCGTCTGAGACTGACTTTCTCGGTATTTGAGACAGCAATGGAAGCAAGCACAGCAAAAATGTGACATCCTGGGCAGCTTTTGTCCCCAAAAGGTGCTGCACTCAGGAGTCCATAGAGTCCACAGATATTGACTTTTTAAAGAAAGATCTTTCTCAGGAGCTAATGACCCAGCTGGTCTTATGTACCATACTCAGGTATGGCTGCAAGTATTAAAATAGTCTACATCTCACAGTTTTAAATGACGGTAAGAACGAAGCTTGCGGGAGCGTTCGAACTCTGGTGTGTTTGGCAGAAGGCTCTGCGGTGTAGCCTGTTTCATGCCATCCATCAACATGACTGGCATTAATATAACTCAAATCTCATCACGATTATTAAATGTGCTCAGGTGTTTCACTGAGCACGTGAAGCCTTATAGAAGAATGTCAAACAGCAGATTGAGCTGTAAACTGCTTCATCATCTTAACTGAAAAGTCATATATATCCTTTGCCTTTAAAAAATGCACAAATAATTTCCTAAAATGGAAAATGAAGCAAGTTATAGATCTTTCCTACTGAGGTTTACATGAATTGCATTAAAATACAACTAAGACAAATAGCTTTAGAAACTCTTCAAGTGTGTTTTGGAAACCTGATTTATAAAGGTGCTGTTTTCCAGCCAGAATACATAAACTGATACATAATGCAAAAACTTTCTCCATGAGCCCCTAAGATCTTTCTAACAGCTCACTAAATTTATAATGCTACCATAGAATATCAGTGAAGAAAAGCAAAGAGCTCACAAGATTTTACAAAGGCTGAGTGAAAGGAGGATTCTAAGGGCAACCATCTTGCGGGCTGTCAGCACTGCAGGTGCACAGAAGGGACCTCCATGGCTGGGGAGCTGGTCAGCCGCTGTGCCCCAGGGAAGGGCTTAAATTCTGTTGGGCAAATGCTCCCGCCAAGAGGAATTTTTCGTAGTCACACTTACGTCTGCAGTGCACTGTTTTTGGCATTAATAAGGCTCTCGTCTTGGATCTTGTCAAGTATTAACAAGGCACATTTTTCATGACCCTAGTGAAGGAAAGGAATAGTAAGAAACACAAGACAGAGACACTGGCAAGTTCCTGGATAATTACTTCATCATCTAAAACTAAAAATATATGTGTTCTAAAAACATTCAACAAGGCTATTTTCTGTATACTTTCTTTTCCTAAAAAGCAAATGGGCCCCAGACACTCTAAGTGCCTAAATGCAGCCGATTAGGACTTGGTTAGCATAAGTCTGTTTTAAAATATTCATATTTAATATGAATATTTCCAAGATAATTTTCAGAATTAATGTTCAGAGAGCTAAAGCAGACGGTAGCTAGGTGTGGTAGCTAGGTTAGCTGGTAGATTAAGAACAGAGTCACGCCCTTCAATACTCCAACGTTACTTTGTAAAACTCCATCAAGTGGCCATCTCCTCCTGCCGCCTTCAAGTCCCATTTCAGCAACCTGTCCACCCTCAGAGATCTCCCACACCACCCTCGGGATCACTTAGCATCGCCAGTTGCCTCACGACGAGGAGGTCCTGTCTGCTCAATAGCAGAAGACATTCCTGGGTCTTATGACAGCAGGTGGCTGATAATTCAAAAGTTTAATCATTGAGGCAGAGTTCCTTCATGAGCGGGAGCCTGGTGCCCTGTGAGGGGTCTTGAGCCCTTACCAAGTGAGAGCAAAACCGCAGCAGTATCATCTGTTGGGTAGAAACACTGCTTCCCAGACCCACCTGGCCTGAGCAGCCAAGACCAGCAAAGTTGCCAGCAGGGCTCATCTGCACAGTGAAGTCTGAAAAGCTCTGCATTTATGTTCTCTATTGAAGTGATATTTGTGAAACTGAGCTAGTGTGTGTGTGTGTGTGTGTGTGTGTGTGTCTGTCTGTCTGTCTGTCTGTCTGTCTCTCTATCTGTGTTTCTTGGGCTTCCACAGCATAAAGGGGAAAAACAATACCAGTTAAAAAAAAAAAAAAGGCATGGGGCTGGCCAGATAGCTCAGTGGATTAAAGCACAATGTCATGAGCGCCCACTGGCACACTTAATGTCTCTGATAACACCAGACATACACATACATATATAAATGTGTGTGTACCTGCAGTGTCTTTTTTGTTTGTTTTTTCACTTATTTACTTGGTACAGGGTCTCACCACACAGCTTAGATTCATGGTGATCCTCCTGTTTTCAGCCTCCCCAGTGCTGGGATTACAGGTGTGTACCCCTGGGCTAGGTCGGCGCACCCTGCGGGGGGCAGCATATGGGACCAGGGATTGAACTTTGGTCCTTGCGCTTACCAGAGCAGCTGCTTGGTCTGCTGAACCATCTCTCTAGCCCTCCTACAGCGTCTTTAATGGGAGCAGGAATGCAATCCCTTTAGCACCACACCCAGGTATGTTCTTCTGGGTGGGAACGTGAAACAGAAGAGAAAGGGTGGGGCAGAACTGCACCTAGTGTGCTCATTTGCTCACACAGTGGACGCCCGGGCTTTGCTATCACCATGCCTGCTTTTCAGCAGCTTGAACGCAAAATGAGCAGAACTGCCTACTTCTAGAAGCCACGTAAGTAAGGTCCTAACCTGTGATGTGGTACCAAGCTGCAGCATCATCATTAGGACACAGCCACAGTAGCCGCATCAAGACAGAAGGCCTGCAGCAAGAGCCTAAGTGACAGTGCCACAAGGAGTGTGGCCACCACTTCTGGGTGGAGTGTCGCTTGGCCAACCTGGAGAAGGCCCCTTCCCTCTCCCCCTTCCATTCCGCCTATGGCTGACAGCATCCTGGGAAAATGCACACCTTCCAGCAAAATCGCACTGCAGGCTTCCAGAATAGAGGGGACGTCAGTGGTATTACTGTCACAACACTCAGTAACTGTGTTTACGTACTTTACTGCTAGCTAGATGTAAGGGTGTATTCAAGTCCTTGTCCTTCACAGTCAGATCAGCCTGGATGTGGTTCACCAGAATGTCTGCAGGAAAAGAGAGAGGCTTAGACGTTTGAAGAAGTTATGGTAAAAACAGCAACATTTACATCAGGACAGCACACTTAATTGTACTTCATGCTTTTAAAGAAAAAAGGAGCAACTAATGGCCCTATTTGTTTCATCCAAATCAAAGATTGGCAGGCATCTAAGTGTCCTTATAGTTTCACTATTTCTACTTAAAGTGACTGTCACTGTAGTCAGCCTGTTTCACTGTAGGAGGCTGGCAGGGCCTGCCCTGATCCAGGTCCCGGGAACAGGAAGTGACCCATGAAGCAGTCAGGGGCTGAGGTCAGGCTGCCTCTGGCCCTCCTCCAGACAGGGAGACCCCAGGAACGCCAGCTCCCACATCACCCCGCTTTGGGCTGGGGTCAGCACGTACCCACGGCGCCCGCCTGCCCGTGCTCCGCGGCCATCATCAGCGCCGTCTTCCCCGCGTTGTCCACGGCGTTCACCTGAGCGTTGTGTCGCAAAAGCAGCTGCAGGCAGTCCACGTGGTCCCTGAATGCTGCCGCATGGAGCGGGGTCCTGGAGATGGCAAGCGCGTGGGCTCAGATTCCTTTCAATCCGTTCTCTCCTTAATAACTGCCTGGGAAACGTGTGTGGTATTGTCTGGGATTTCAGAGGTCTCCGTTTGCAAAAATAATGGTTAAGACCCTTTGGGAAGTCATTCGGGGCAGTCACTGAAGCGTCCCCAACACAGAAGAAATGCTTTAGAGTGCGGGTGGGGCTTGTGGTGGCCCTGATAATAAAATCAGCGCCAACTGTGACCTTCAGGGACTCTCTGTCATCTTTGAGATGGAGACTTTCAAAAGCTAGCTTAAATTTGTAGGTAATCGGCAGATTAAATAAAGATTTTTAAAAGCCACATAACCTAATATAGATGGTTGACTTCTTTGAGAACATGATTTTGGCATTATTTATCAAAACTATGGGCTTTTTAATCAAGTACTTCTGCTCCTATGAATTCATCTCCAGATACCGTTGATCACGGTATCTAGATTCATAGACCATGCACTGGGCCACTCCTTTGAAGCAGCAACATACTAGAAGCCACCAATCTTTTCTTCAATTAAGGCAGACTGGGTAAAATAGAGCACACTCATTTGGTGAAATAATATGCACTTTAGAAAGCAAGTGGCAGTCAGGGGCTGGCTTTGGCAGCCTAAGCACCAAATGGATATAGTGAATATGTATGGGCTGGCATGGAAACTGCCAAGATACACTAGAAATAGAATATGGTTGTAAGTGGCCCATTTGCATCAAAAGAATACACATGTATATGCTTATAGATGCTTATAGGCATACAGCAAGTATTTAGGAAGAAGTACTATTTGGGCAGAACGGAGCCCGGCAGCTATCGCTATGGCAGAGGCCAGGGCTTCTCAGCAAGAAGGCCGTGTAATCCAACAATATGCCTTTTGTGATGCTCAGCTTGAAAAAGTCATGCTCCTACAGTGTATTGCTTTGTTGGTAGAAAAGAGCTGTTCGGCTGCTCCGCAGCTGCAAAGCACAGACCAGGGCCCACAGGGCTAGGCGCGTCTCAGGGGCCCTCACCTGCCCTTGTCATCTCTGCAGCTGATGATGCTGGCATCGATAGCCCCCAGCAGCAGTGACGCACAACTCTCATGGTCATTGATTCTAAAACAGAAACGGATTTCCACGTCAGAATGTCATCTGATGCCTCCGAGTCCCTCCGATTTCACCTTTGTGAGCTTGTGTGTTCCCTCCCCGCTCATCTCCCTTCTCTTTTCCAGCTATCAGACATCTGTGGTGTGTGGTCACTGTGTCTGAGCTCAGGACAACACAGGTGTACTGGGGACCATAACTGGAAAGACATAGATCCTTCACCCTTATTCTTAAAAAAAAAAAAATCTTTTATGTTTTTATTTGGTACAGGGTCTCACTACACAGCTCAGACTCATAGCAATCCTCCTGTCTCGGGCTCCTCTGGCTGGGATTACAGGCATGTGCCACCACGCCTGGGTTTCGGTAGCCAGCTCAGCACAGGGCTAGCACAGCATGCAGATGGGATCAAACCCAGGTCCTTGTGCTTACCAGGCAGGAGCTTATAGACTGCTGAGCTATCTCCCCAGCCCCTTCCCCTTTCTATTCATCTATTTTATGCTTCACTGAGTTGCGTAACAAGTGGCCAGAGGCCTGTGAGGCCCACAGAATGCACAAATAGACCTCAGGTCTCAGCCGAGGCTGGCATGGGAGACCGATGGCACTCCCTGTAACTGGCTGACTGAGACTGGAGAAAGCAGGACTCTGATGAAGTGTGACAAACACACAGAGACCTCCTGGGAGCAAACGCCTTTCTAACCACAGCAGCCCACTGTAGACCCTGGCTTATTTTCAGAGTCTGCCAGACATTAGGGGCTGCACACCCGGGAGATGTGCCCTCAGACCCCCACCCCACAGCTTCTTCAGGGATGCATGTGTCCCCTGGGAGCCGTGGCACATCGCCAGGAGCTCCTGGGACATCTGCAGCATGAGAGATCACACTTCACTAGCAGAACTACTTGTCTTTAGCAGTGAAATGGCATATTTTAGTCTTAGCTATAATCTGGAAGCTTTCTCCTTCCCTAAAAGGCCACGTTTATACTCAGAGTCCAGACAGCCAAGGGGGCACCTGTACTTACATGGCGCAGTGAAGAGGTGTGAAGGGGTTACCCACAAACGTGCGGAAACACTTTTGCTCCAAAAGCACCTCTATGCAGTTTTCATTACCTATAAACAATCAACAAAACTTAGAGATTTTGCAAGAAAGAAATTTTATTTCACATAGTCTGGCTTTCTTTTTCTTCATTCAGTGCTGAATTCCAGCTTATAAATTTTCCTGAGCTGGCTGAGTACTCATTTTCTGTGGGATAAGATGAACCCAATGCCAAAATGTTATTAACTTGGCTCACAGGTGTTCACAGACATAATGAACAGACCAAACGACAGAGGCCAGATGGTATGGGGGAGAGAAGACCCTCCCTGGCCAGCGGAGTGGGTTCTACATTGCCTTCAGCTCTGGACAGAAATGCCAATGCAGATGGCCCCAGGAAACACAGCTGTCGCCCAGGAAAAGCTCTACCTACACTATGAGCGCCCTGGAGGTAGGGAAACGGGTTAGCCGAGCAGTGTTGGGTGTAAGGCAAGGGTCAAGCCTTGACTGTAAAGGATGATACGTTTTGCACATACTTACTTGGCACATAGTAGGTGCACAGTAAGCATTCTTAATACATAGATGAATAAAAGTGGTGTTATTTTTAATAAAAAGATGTTTAGCTTCTAAATCAACTGAAATTGAATTAAGTAATTTAAAGGTCCCATGCCCGTGGATGTGTGACATGACCTGAGGCAATTTTCTTGGCACCCCTGAGCTTCAGTTTCCTTCCCCATAGGAAGCTGGACTCGCAGTAGTCACCCTGCCCACAGGATAGGGCGGTGAGAGCTCTAACTCCATAGGAGACTGACATGGTAGCCGAGCGCTGTGCACGTGGGAGGCAGGAAGGTGCTGCTAACTGGCTTTGGCGTACAGGTGGGTGGCCTGGTCCTGCTTCTTAACCAAACTCTGGCTAATTTAATGAACGCTCCCTTATCACCTACCTTAGAACTATGAAGAGTATTTTAACAAAATATTAAAATACAAAGAAAACTTTTCTTTGGAAAAACAATTTGCTACAGCTTTTAGGAGGATTTTGAAGCCTAGAAGCAATGGGTACAAGCAGCCCCTAGCAGGCAGGTGACCGGGTCTCTGCGCCCCTCTGTTAGTATGAATCCCCGGGCCGGGGAGATAGTTCAATGGCATAAGCACTTGCAAGGTCCTGAGCTCCATTCCCAGCACAAAAATAAACAAACAAAACTCAAACCAACAAAAGTGTGACCCTCCAAAGGATCTTGCTCAGGGCAGCGCCTGAGGCCGTGCAAGCTGCACTGGCACAACTGAACTCTGGCCAATGACTCAAACGTGCAGCGAAGGAGATTCTGAGAAGATGGGAGGGGGGACCTCAGAGTTGGAAAAGGCTGCTGCTAGGGTGAGCTGCTCAGGGCAGGGCTGCCCTTCCACCCCTGCTGTCCCAAGTGGCCTGGGGACAGAGAGACCTCACCGGAGTCCCAGGAGGAGGTGGCCCATGGGAGGTCTCACAGAGCTGGTCCTCTCCCTAAGGCTCTCCACAGCCAGGAGGCTCACACCTTCATGGCAAAAGGGTGAGGGGCCTGGCCCATTTAGGTAAAATAGTAGTAATAATAATAATAATAATCACAATTGTCCAGTGCTGGGAAAAAGCAAGATCAAGCTGAGAAAGGAGACACTTTGGCCCCACTTACTAAGGCCAAATCAATGAAAAAGGAGGATCAATGAAATTCACGGTGAGGTCTTAAAACTCTTCCTAGAATTAGCATCCAGTTTCTAAATTAAAACTTTTAATTGAATAAAAAAACAGAAGGACAAAATCAGAGAAGCAGAGTAAGATGCTTACTCTGCAGAGAAATACATATGTAATCTGAGGACAGGAGAGCTTAAGAAGACTGAGAGCTGGGGACCGTGGAAGATGGATCTGACTGATTCCACTACATCTAAGCTCCAAATGCCTGTGAGACATAGGGTGGGAGCAGACTCTGGTGCTAAGACCTGATCATCCTCTCCATGCATGAGAAAAGACAGCGTGGAAGGAAAGCGGTGAGTGATGAAGAAGAGAGGTCATTTCCAGAGGAAACATGAGTAGCCAGAAACTATGCCACCCCATAGGAAAGTGCAAGGTGAAACTGTGGGATACCTTTTTGGTCTTTCAAACCAATAAAAATAAAAAAGGTGATATCATTTTGGGCTGGCAAAACTGTGGGAAAGAATTCTCATCTCTGCATGTTTGGTCGGGGAATTATGATATCCTTTTTGCAAAGTAATGCAGCATAACTTACTATAATTAAAAATATACGTTTAGGACTCTGGCTAGAGAAAACATTTGGTTGGATCACAGGCCTGCACCCCACACAGAGCTAGAAGTTCCGACAAGGAGTTAGGCATTACTGATTAACCATGAGGCCAAGGCCTCTGGCGAGGGGGAGGCAGGAGACCAAACAGCAAACCAGCCAACCCGATACCCCTTGAGCCCTGCCCTTGGGCAGTGCAGAAACCATGGGCAGCTTATTGCCAGGCCCGTGGGTCCAGGGCAGGACTCACCATTGTAGCAGGCCCAGTGCAGGGGTGTGTAGCCCTGGCTGTCCCGCAAGCAGCAGTCCTCCTCGGCCAGGGCCAGCTGCAGCAGCTCGCTCAGCCACGTGGCGTGGCCCCGGGCAGCGGCGTAGTGCAAGGGCGTCCTCCCACGAAAGTCCCTGCAAAGCACTGACACCTCCTGCTCCAGCAGCATCTGCACGCACTCCTCGTGTCCTGTCATGATCTGGGTGAAGATAAACACAGAGAGACCTCAGAGGGGCTGAGGGGTGCGGAGCGTGGCCTCTGGGACAACAGAGCCCCTGCGCTGGGCTGGGACATGACAACCCCGGGGAGCCCCCTAGCAGGAATTGAGGACACCAGCCTCTGGGAGCACGGCTCACTCTGCAGAGCCACAACTGAACCACGACACAGTACGATGTGTGGGCTTTAGGGTCAGGGACGCATGAGAGAGTCCTGCCCCACCCCGCCCCAAACACTGGATGCCTCTCACGTCCTAGTTTGTAAACAACAGAAACAAGGATCTGCCGGGGGCTGTGAAGACGTGGGCCATGGGCCATGTGAGGCCCCAAAGCTGGGCTCATGATGGAGTCGGTCGTGTGAATATCACAGCATGCCCTTGACACAGACCTGGATGGTGCAGCCGGGACCTGTGGGCTCCAGGACCCCGGGCTCTGCATCCAGCAGCTGCAGCCAGTCACTGTCCTGAGGAGCGGGCTCTGGGACACAGTGCCAGGGACTTGTGCCTTAAAGAGCTCATCAGAAAAGATACAGCAAAAACAGCCGGTGGCAGGAATCTCTCCGCTGTGCTGCAGTATGTGAGGCTGTCGCTATGTATGGAAGGCTTTGTGTGGTGTGACTGTGTATGTCTCGCATGGCCTGTGGCATAGCTCACAGGATGTGCCCAAGAGGCAGGAACCGCGGTTAAGACAAGGACCTCACAGAGCTCCTGAGGTTCTCACTGATCAAGGTGTTCATACTGTCCCCAAAGAGCAACTGCATTTCTGCTTTTGTCCCTTTAGTTTCTTTGATGTATTTTAAAAACAGTTCAACAAATACGAAGAATTGCCCATAGAACATGTACCTTGGCATCATTCGTTATAAAGCACAATTAGAAATAGCGCCATTAGCCTCTGAGAAGTTGAGGCAGCAGGGACACAAGTTTGAGCCATGCCTGGGGAACTTAGTGAGGTGCAGTCTCAAAATAAAATAAAGAAATAAATAAGGGCCAGTCAAATAGCTCAGGGGATTAAAGTGCCTGCAAGCAGGCACAAGGGCCAGGGGTTCAATCCCCAAGCCTGCAGTGCCAGCCCACCCCCATGGTGCACTGAGACAGCAACTAAGACTGGGCATGGCGGCACGTGCCTGTAATCCTAGCTCTTGGGAGCTGTAAACAGGCGGGTCATTATGTGTCAGATCTAGTGGTGAGACCCTGAATATTCCCTAAAATACAAGAAATAAATAAAAAGAGCGGGGACGCAGCACAGTGCAAACCATGGGTTCAATTTCCAGTGCTGAAAAAATAAAGAAAGAAGGGAAAGAGGCATGAAGGGAGGGAAAGAAGAGGAGAAAAGAAAGAAGAGGAAGGGAGGGAGGAAGGAGAAAGGAGAGACAGACAAAGAGGAAAGGGTCGAGAGGACGGAAAGAACAAAGAAGAAAGAGGGAGGAAGGAGGAAAAGATGGGGAGGTGGTGGGGGAGAGGAGGGACAGAAGGGAGGAAGAAGGAAACAGTGAGTCAAACTAAGTCGCCACTGAAATGAATTACAGTACCTGCACATTAGAGGGGCATTAGAAATGACAGTGAGGAAAGACACTAAATTATAGCATAGAAAAAATGCTTAATGCTATGGAAAAAAGATCCTTGATTTATTGTGAGAAAAAGAAAACCAGATTCCAAACAGAATCTCCAGTGTTAACTTTCAGAAATTGTAACAGATCCACGTACAAAAAGACTGGAGATGCACACGCAGCAGTGGTTGTCTCCAGGGGCTATGATTACTAGCGACTGCAATTTTCTTTCTCTGTGCTTTTAAAAAATCATCTTGCAAATTCTCCATAAGGCACATAAAGCGCATGCAGCCTGCGGTAGGAAGGCGGAGCCAACCCCACTGGCACGGGATCACGTGAGCAGGGCCGGCGGCCATCCAGCTCTGCCCTCTGCAGGGGTGCAGCCAAACCTCTTCTTTTGACTGGCAGAGGCGGACGGTTCTATGGTGAAACCACCTCTCGCTACTGCCACCCCTCACTGAAAAGCCACACAGGGAGTGAGCAGAAGCAAGCCTGCATGAGGCGCGAGCGGCACGCACCCCTCGGTGTAGAGCCGTGCACCCCATGACGTCCACAGCGTCCACGTTTGCCTCCTTCTCCAGGAGCAGCGAGACGGCATCGATGTGTCCATAGGCGACTGCAAGCATGAGAGGGGTTCTAGGAGAGAGACAGACAGGCTTCTGGGGGACCTGTAAAGAACTCCAGGGGGAGGGGCTCCCCATTATCTCCGCACCCCCATTTGCTGTCCACCCTGAGGCGGGGGCCAGCCACCCATTCTAAGGGTGCTGGGGGACAAGTGCAGGGTGGCCGAGGGCAGCTCCTCGTCCACGCAGCCCTGCCTATCCGTCATTGCTGGAGGGTCGTGGGTTGAGCGTGTGCAGGCGGAGCAGCGAGGACAGCACGCCCTTGGGCTCAGGCCCAGGACTTGGTCTGAGGGAGACCCTGTGCCCTGTGCAACAGTGTCACCATTCAGGGGGGCAGGATGGAGCAAGGTGGGGGGCTGGCTGCCAAGCCTGTGCACCTGGCAGTCGCTAGTGAACTGCCTGGACTTCTGGATGGTAACAGAGCCGGGTGTGGTGGCGCAGGCCTGTAATCCCAGCACTCGGGAGGCTGAGGCAGGAAGATTGTTGTGAGTTCGAGACCAGCCTGAGCTACAAAGTGAGCTTAAGGCCAGCCTGAACTGCATAGTGAGACACTGTCTCAAAAAGACCAAAAAAAAAAAAGGGGGGGGGGAGGAAAGAATCAGCCAAAAGATGGAAAATGTGATGAAAAAACAAGTGCCAGCAAGGACCACAATTGGGGGCTGAGGCCTGAGTCTGCTACACTACATTATTAATTAAAAAGGGAACAATGGCTTCAGAAGTGCTCTGGCTCCACGCTGTCCCTGGGCTCTGTCGGGGACCCTTACCCCAATCTGCAACCCCAGAACTCAGCATTGGCCTTGGCATTGCTCCACGACCCAGCCCATCTCCACTTGGGACCTAAACAGTGACCCGAGGACGGCAAGAGAACACTTACTGTCCTTTGGCATCTTTCACGTCCACCACTTCCGGGTTGTCTGCGATCTCTAGCAACAGGCGCAGACACAGGGTGTGGCCATTGATAACTGGAAGCGAAAGTAATGGGCATTCTCTTTAGCAGACCAGTGCCACACGGGCCTGTGACTTCATCTGTGATTTGCTGCCGCCACTGCTGCCGTAGTGGATGGGTAGCCTGGCTTTGAAGGACACTGAGAACTGACCCCACACTTTTATTCCTCCCAGGGCGCTGTGAGCATCGCCCTCCTCCTGCTTCCCTGGGAGGGAGCTTTTCTGAAATGTGCTGTCCTTTCTTATCATTGCTGGGGGCTGATGCATGTCCCCCCTTTCAGCTCTTCTAAGGGCCATTCAACTTCATGGCTCTGGGTGTCTCCTTCCTCCAGCCCCTTTCAAAGGGATACAGAGGGGACAGCCTGGGAGGGGCTGGGGAGAGGGGACAAATGGGCACAGAGACAGGAGCAGGGGACAGGCCCTGCCTCTTCTTGCAGTCCCATCCTGCAGCCATGGTTCTCGCCAATCAGTGTGGTTTACAGCAAAGCACTGAGGCACAGATCACGCTGCACAGGCACACTGCTCACTGACGGCGGACCTGCACCCTCAGGAGACTCAGGGAGCCACATGGCATTCTGGGGTCCTGCAGGCCACATTATCTGTCACCCCACCAGACCTCAAGGCTGCCACAAGCCCAGCTCTACTCCTCCTCTCCCATGCTCCCCTCTGCTCCGGCTGAGCAGTGCCCTTCTGCCAACAGCCCTCTTCTGATCAATGGCCTCAAAGTGTACAGGAGATGCAGCCCACGTCCAGTGTCCCTGAGGCCCCAGTGTGCACCCAGGATGCTGCTGCTTTGTGAGGAGATCACAGACATCAGGGTGTTAACCCCCCACACCAAAGAACAAACCTTCCTCCAGTGGGCCCCCCAAAGTCTCCCCACAGGCTACGTTGTCTGTGGGGGAGCAAGCAAGAGCACACACGGCCACAGCTCCAGGTGTGGGCTCTGAACAGGGCCAATGCCCTGGCAGGGGACAGATGCCACTACACAGAGCCAACATAGCATTTCACAGTCCTTTTCACAGCTCCTCAGGCCTGAGGGACCACCCATGCAACGTCCCCACACATATTCAGGGACAGGAGATACTCGAATTAGCTCATGTTCACCACAGCACTCAGATGAAGACAGGAACAGCGGCCGCACTGTGCAGCTTGCTGCTCAGCCTGTTCTCAGCAGCATTCCATGGATGCATTTCCTCAGCAGGGGAAACTTTGTGGGAGGGAAATACAGGTAAAATGCAATCGCTGACTTCATTTTTTTTTTTTTTTTTTTAAATTATACTGAGTCAGCTACCATGGTTGAAATGTGCAAGGGCTGTAGCCCACAAGGAAATCAATATGGAAAGACAGACAGTTAAACAGACCCAGCCGTGGGTCACAGAGGTAGAGGAACAGCGTATTTGGGTGGCTTTCTCCTTTTGTACCAATTTGATATTCTTTAAATGCCTGTAATTACAATAGTCCTGAAGCTGTTTGATTTTGGTTAAACCTAAGAAAGAAACTGTCTAAGTTCATCTTACTCACCTAGCGTATCAGGCAGCAAAATGATTTCTGTGATTACATTTCTTTTCCATAGTAGCTTGCTGAACATAGCTAATACCACTCTGGAAAATTTAACTTCCCCTTAGAGTAAAAGTTTACCGGATTTAGATTCCCTTCGGCTTTCCTCCTCAGCTGCCAGGCCTTGCCCTGGATGGGTGACAGCCATCCCTGCAACTGTCCCTGCCTCTGTCTGTGACCACACCTCTTACCTCTCCTGGCTGCTAATCCTCCAAGTCTCTGAGGGCTTGAGCAACTGTGCTGAAAAGTCATTGGACAAGCAGATCTCAAATCGCAGCCATAGCCTCACAGAGCAGACATTTTGGGAAGTCAGATGACAGCTGTGTTTTTTTTGTTTTTTTTTAATGAGCGGCTGGAGGGAAAGCCACAGGGAATGAATCCCCTTGGCCGCCAGGAGGCGCCCTGGGACCACACCTACACCACAGTGGCAAATGGGTGACAAGGACTGTTCCTTATTATTCACCTGCTGGCAAGGGTGGCCTCCATGCCCAGACAGGCCCTGGGCGATGGCCAGGAATCACGTGGTCACAAAGCAGAATGACTTCCTCAGGGAGAACACAACCTAAACTTTATAATAATGCCAAGAGTGTCTACAGAGTGAAAGGATTTGATGTGGTGGGGAATGAGAATCTAATTCAGTCGCACCAGCCACCATCAACTCATGGCTGAAGTTCTTCTCAGCAACAGCGATTTCCAGGAGACCAGGCAAAACCCAGCTTCTTTAAAAAAAAAAAAAAAAATCTTTGTATTGCATCTCTTCTGTGGCTCTTAGGTAAAGAGACACAGAGGGAACTACTGCTATAAGATCTATCACTCCTTGAAAGGGTTCCCAAGGCACAAGCATCGTAAAGGCTTCTGAAAACTGTTTTCAGGGCTCCTCAATGCAGCCGCACTTCACTGTGTCTCAGCAACCAGGTTTCTAGTCCACGTGCAAAGAGCTCGAAAGCAGAATCGCTGCCAGACAGTTCTAACGAACAACTAAGCACCTACTACCTACTCCCTCTTCAAGGCCGACAGCCTTGGATTTCCTGGGCCCAAAACCTCTGATGCTGCCTTTATATCCGTTTGAACGTCTACACACGTCTTTAGGTAGTTTTCCCCA
This sequence comes from Ctenomys sociabilis, assembly GCA_004027165.1. Taxonomy (NCBI): domain Eukaryota; kingdom Metazoa; phylum Chordata; class Mammalia; order Rodentia; family Ctenomyidae; genus Ctenomys; species Ctenomys sociabilis. The sequence continues at coordinate 15,638 of PVKA01001811.1, read as the reverse complement.
TGCACTGGAGGAAAATCCCAGAAAAGACAGATTACTTAGCTTCGTACAGATTCAAATATTTTTTTTAAAGGTCTCTTATTTGGGGGCCAGAAATCTAACTCAGCAGTATGGCACCTACCTGGCAAGCACAAGGTCCTAAGTTCAGTTCTGGGTGTGAAAAATAAATTCTCTATGTTTGCCTGTGATGCACAAGGAATCAGAGCCAAAGCTAAGAGTGTGACGTAGGCCAGGAGGACAATGTGCTGTTGGGCTCCCTGACATGAAACAGCCCGCAACACCATTCACACTACACTTCAGCACATTACGAGATCTGGTCTGCAGAACATACCCACCCTTTGTTCAGAAGGTTTCCTTGTAGTCTTTAGCCTGAGGCTCTGAACTCTCTTTGGGTGAAGAAGAAGGTGGAAGGTATTTGCCCAGAGAACTCCAGCCTCCACCCAAGGGAGGGACAGGGAAGGGAGAGGGGGGTCAGAGGCATTTTGGAAGTGGGTCAGGAGACGCTGCCCCATGGTACCCACCTGAGGCATGCAGAGGGGTTCTCTTGGTCACATTGTCCTTCACAAAGATGGAGGCTCCCTGGTTGACAAGTGCTTCCACACACTCTGTGTGGCCCTTGAAGGCAGCCAGGTCCAGAGGTGTGCGGCCTTTCTCGTCCCTGATGTCCAGGTCCACCAGTGTCTGCAGGAGGACTTCCAAGGCCTGGTGGTGTCCGTTGTAGGCCTACAGAAAAGAAAGGGGCTTAGGGTGGAGCTCACAGGTGCACATGCAGCACTGCCTGGGAGGTGGGCCTCTCAACCATGGAAGAGATGCCTTGCTGCAAAGGGCACATCAGGAAGACACCGTGGTGGCGTATGCCTATGATCCCAGCACTCATGGGGCTGAAGCAGGAGGATTGCTGTGAGTTTGAGGCTAGCCTGAACTACACAGTGAGACCCTGTCTCAACCCACCCCCAAAATCCAAAAACCAAAAGGCCCTACAGTCACTGCTGACAACAGGCAAGTTGGAGAGGTAAATCAAAAACCACCCCTCCTGAATCTTGTGATTGCATGGTGAATTTCATGTTCATTCTGTTGAATTTAAAGGGTTTTTTTTTTGGTGGAACTGGGGATTGAACTCAGGTCCTTGCGCTTGCCAGGGAAGTGCTTATACTACTGAGCCATCTCCCTAACCCTAATTCACATTCATTCTGTTTGCTCCAACGTGCTTGGTTCATTCATGTATTTACATTTCTATCTAGCTATTGACTCATCTAACTTAGCCAAGGAGCTGCATGCATTAACACGTCGCCCTCCTGCGTGGGTCCAGTCCTAACCACATATCCAGCAATGATGTGGGATACTTTTCCAGGAAGCTTTTCTGTTAGCAAAATTGGAGAATGTGATTATTGAAAATGTCACAGACTTGGAGCCTTCCCTTGCAGCATGGCGCGTGGCTGATTCTAACCACGTGACCTCAGGCCAGTGTCTTCCTTGTGCCAAGTGTCCCGGTCCTTGCGGATACAGTGGAGCAGCAAGAGCTGCTGCCCAGCACGGCCGGGAAGAGCGGTGACCACTTCCCGGGCCTTGCGTAGCCTGTGTGATGCTCTTCCTTCTCTCCTCTGCTTCTTCCACTGATTACAGTGAAACCCCAGGCTCCATTTGCAAAATGCAGCGCACATGCTCTGGTCTGTCACAGGGGGCCTATCAGGGTGCAGGTGAAGCTGCATGATACTAAAACACAAGACTGAAAGCCTGAAAGACAATTTTTATTTAATCTCTAAGGTGAAAGCTATAAACTGGCCCCAGCACACTCACCACGCACGCCCTACACACACAGGTGCACACACGTACACCCATACAGGAGAGCACTTTGAAAATAAAAGGGGCAGAGAAATGGGTTTGCAGGAAAGGAAAGAAAGAGACAGACAGGAAAAGCCTGTCCCCAGGCCTCTGGCAAAGTCCCCTGCATATTTAATTTTCCACTGCAGCTGTGATTCAAGTTTCAGTTTATTTGAAATAAGGTTTTGCACAAAGGATTAATTTCTTTAATATGAAAAAGCTCTTAGAAACCATTTTGAAACTAGGAAAAGGTATCAAGGGTATAAAAAGCCAATAGACACACAGAAAAACTATGCAAATTTTTCAAGTACTGTTTTTCAACTATTAGACTGGCAATAATTAGAAAGCTGGGTCACATCTAATATCAGTTACAACTGTGAACAAAGCAATCTGAGACTCTGTCGGTGCAGTGCCGACTGGTGTGACATTCACAGATCGTGATTTGACAGCATCTATTGAAAATGTTGAGGGAGAAGCTCAGTTGCAGGCAGCAGGCACAGTGTGAACTCATTCATACAGAAAGCAAATGCACACGGACACATCTGTTCTTCATATCTGTAGAAAATTTTAGAAGGGTACAGAAAAATGTGTTAGCGCTGCTTTGCGTTCAGCTAGGGAATAAGCATACGGACTTTTTCCAACTTATCTTTTAAAACATGATTCAAATATTTTTCTGGGATTATATGCTAACTACTAAAACTACATTTAAAATAATCAATGGAGGGCTGGGAGATGGCTCAGTGGAACAAGTGCTTCCCTAGCAAGCACAAGGGCCCGAGTTCTATCCCTGGTTCCACCAAATAAATAAACAAATGGAAACTAGAATACTAATAGAGGCTTAAAAACTTCTCATGACTTTTAGGGTTCATGACTAGGGCTATTTTACATATTCAATGTCTACATCATATATGACTCATACTCAACGAGCCACATGCTAATGACTCCCACCTTCTCCCCTGGCATCTAGATGTGCATCTCCAGCGGCCTCTTGGGTCTTCCACGTCTGTGTCCAGCAGGCCTCACATCCTGACTTCTGACTTAGCTTCCCCAAACCTACTCTGTTCGCAGCCTTCTCAGGGAAAATAACTTTATTCCACCTTCGCAGGCCCCAAACCTTGGTGTCCTCTACCTTCCCTCCTCTTGGGCCCAAGGCCATAGCTCTGAACAAAGGCTCAGGGACCAGAGTGCACGTGGGTGCTAGAAACTCTTCTTCACACTGCTGTGCCCTGCCCTGGAGGGCAGCTCCCCACATCCTGGTCCTAATTCTCCTGGAAGTGTCCTGTGGCCAGTAGTAGAGTCCCCCATGCCACTTCTAAGGCCTCTCCTCAGTCTCTACTCTTCCTTTACAATCTGTCTTACAGTCAACCAACTGTCCTTGCACAAAGCACCCTTCCCGTCTTTGTCCCCTGGTGACGACCATTGGCCTACAAACAGCCCAGTGAGAGCTATCAAAACCCAGACTGGATCACAGCACTTCTCACTTAAGGAGTAGATAAGTGGACAAGTCTTCTCTCCTTGGCAACATCCTGTAGAACTTCTGACCAGCCTGCCCTCAGGCAGTGTGTGGCCTCCCCAAACTCAGGTGCAGCCACCCCCACCCCTGTAGCTTTCCCTCTTATGCTTGGAAAGCTCTGTCCCAGCCAGGACAACTTTCCTGGGACTTCTCAAATCCCCCTTCCTCTTAGGGTGGCTCTCCCATGAAATGGCTCCCATTCTCTGTGGACGACCACCTGGATGGCTGTCTCCGAAAGAAGAGCATTGCTTGTGTCTTGGCTGAACCTGGCCCTCTTTCCAAGTGTTGATGTGTGTAGAGCTGGCTGGGCGTTTCCTTGTCTCCTCAGTTGGTTTTAATCAATGCAAACTGGTCCAGGCAAGCACTGGTGTGTGGTCTTTGAAGCAAGGCCACAGGGCAGCACTTCCCCACCCCACGGACCCCCAAGAGACACTTGTGAGCCAGGCCAGGATGGAGAGCCACGCTCCCGCTGTCAGCTGGGACCTGCTTTGAGATATGAGTTATGACTGCCCAGAGCATAAAAATTACACAGTAGAGCTGAGGCTCCAACCCTAAAACATTTGATACCACCAGAGACTGTGATAGGCAGAGGACTCTGCATAGCTTTCTCTTCTGTTGCATTGCAGAGGCCTTCTCCCCAGCCCAGCTCACAGCACTCACTGCTACCCACCTTTCCCATAGTTGCCCATCCTGAGCCACTTCCTCTTCATGAATTAATAGGGTCTCAGTTTGGCCCAGCCGAGGCCTTTGTTCCAGTTAGCCATCATCCTAGCTGGACTGGGGTCCCCTTGGCTCCCCCCACCTTGGACCTATAATTGTGTCTTTATTCTCACTACGAGCCACACTGGAAGTGGTAGATCAGGATTTGCTCACTAAAGTTCTACTACCTTTCCCTTGGGATTATAGATACACACTTCCAGGACTGGGACAAGGGCTGGGAAAGGTTCTTTCTAACTCTCACGCTGCTCTCCCCACTTGGCCTGCTCTCTCCTGTGCTTTAGCATTCAGCGCCAGATGCTATTGTCAACAGATGTTGATTGGTTCTTTTGTCTGTGATTGAAGGGACACCTAATACCATCCCCCCGACACTGCAGACTTCTAACAGTTATCTGACGGATGGATGAATGAATGAATGAATGAGTGAATGAATGAACATAACAACAACTATCATTTGCCCTTGTACTGACAGAAATATTTTTTCTTTCTTTCTTTCTTTCTTTCTTTCTTTCTTTCTTTCTTTCTTTCTTTCTTTCTTTCTTTCTTTCTTTCTTTCCTTTTCCTTTTTTTCTCTTCCTTCCTTCCTTTCTTTCTTTCTTTCTTTCTTTCTTTCTTTCTTTCTTTCTTTCTTTCTTTCTTTCTTGTGGTACTAGGGATTGAACTCAGGACGTTGAGCTATCTCCCCAGCCAGAAATGTTTCTCAGATAGTACTTTTGTTTTCTGAGGCAGGGTCTTGCTGTGTGGCTTATGCTGGCCTTGAACTTGCAATTCTGAGCCTATCATTGTCACCTAAAACTTACAATTTAGGCACACACCTTTTCTCTATAGCTCCATTAAAAAAATTTAAAAACTAAGTAATTTTGTGTTTGCATGTAATAGAACAGAGTAGGAAATCCTGAATTGGAACCTCAGCCCCATAGGCAGCCAAGCACAAGGTAAAATGCTGTGAGCAGAGGTCCAAGGCAGAAGCTGCACGACAGGGGCTAGCTTAGGGGCTGCAGGGCCTTCAGTGTGCACATGCCCCTCTTGCAACAGGAGATTGATCCTTACATCTACCTTCCTGACCTACAGGGGCTAAGTGAAATAAATGGTGAATGTTGTCATTTAAAAAAATTCTTACAGTAAAGAATACATTGCCGTGAATCCTTCTCAAAACCCTCCTCCTGGCTTCCTGTACACTGAGCCCATCCCATTACCACGTTCAGAAACAGTCCTGGAATGTTCCTTCATGTGTGTTCTTAGAAAGTGTGATTAAAAAAAAACAAAAAACAAACAAACAAAAAAACCCACTGTGTGGTGTTGTGAGTGCCGTGCAACAGAAAGGCAGGCTCAAAGGAACCCACACCATATTGGCAGGACCTGGCGCAATGTGGCTTCTGACTCCTGCCCAAGTCAGAGTGACCATGACAGAGCGATGGTTTGAATCGTTCTGGACGCCGAGGCAGCCAGGACGGCGCGGTTGTAGGCACTCATGAGAGAGAGCGCCCAGAACTGCTTCAGAGTGTCGAGAGTGACGGAGTTGCTGTTTGCAGGGGAGGGGAGTACTCGGGAGGGAGGCACAGGAGTGTGGATTTTAGGGTGATAATTCTTTTAAATTCTCAGCGCCTTTTTAGGGTTTTAGTGTGCAGTTCAAGCTGGCGTTGAACTGACTTCGTGGCCCAAGTGGCCTCCAGCTGGCAGCGGTGCTCCTCCCTTCATTTCCTGAGTGCGGGGATTAGAGACGCATGCCCCCGCGCCTGCTCTGCCAGCCCTCCCACGCAGGGCAGGAAGCCTTCCTGCTGTCCTAGATGCTGAAGCAGTGGCTATCTTCTCCTGATGGCGGGGTGCGTGTCACCTGGCGCCTGTGTCGTCTGGCCTCACACGGGTCTGGGTTTCTGAGGGAGCAGCCCAAGTAACGGGCTTTCAAGAGCAAATAGAAAAAGGCACAACGTGGCTATTGGGTACACGGTTCCTTAACTTTTCATCAGGGGAAATTCCAAACGTCTACCAGGAAGAGAAGACAGGAGTCACCGTGTACCCTCCCCGAGCGTCAGCCAGAGCTGATTTCAAGTCCGTCTGGAAACTTGGTCTCATGTCAGGGCTGTGGAAATGGAAGCCTCTACATCGAGGTGTAAATCGGCGTCCTATGCTGCATCCATGGCTTGTGTCTCTTCTCATTTGGAAGCTGATTTTGCGTGACATTTCTGCCCATTTTCAATGTTTACGCTAGTCACTGCCTTGGCTTATATAGAAATCACGAAGCCACATGGCAGGGAGCGAGCTCCTGTGGACAGAGTGGCTCCAGATGCTATTCTCAAATGCTAGGCACTGTTATGACAAGGACAGTGGACAGCTTAATTTCGTTAATGTGGCTTTGCTAGGAAAGTGGAGCTGGCGGCTGATGATGCATGTGTCTACATGAAGCGTGACAGACGACATATTTAGACTTAATAAAGGGAAGAAGAAATGCACGGGAAACAGCCAGAAGGAGGGAGCCTTCACAGCATGCTCGTTGGGTCTCCAGTGCAGCAGATCCCTGGGCCTCGCCCCCCCTCACAACGAACAAGAAATCCATTCAGTGTGTTTCAGCCAAAGAGGCTTAATCTGAAGAGGAGTGGAACCCTGCTAACTAGGGAAGCTCTGGAATTCCCCTGTTTTCGCCTCTCCCCGGCCCTTGGATCGGCTGACAGCGAGGATGCAGAAGCCCGGGAACCTGCAGGATGCTACTCGTTCCTCCCTTCACTCTGGCTCGCAGCTCCTGGCTCTCCCTGTGGACAGAGGCTTCTCTGGGGTCCCTGTCACACTTATGCACTGTGTTAATAAACACCTCTCTAAAACAACTCATTCTGTCATTTAAACGTCTCACCATGAATAACTTCTCTGAACCTTTTTCGATGGACCAGGACAAGGGCAGGGTGAGGATCTACACAGAATCCACATGTTGCCACAGGTCTGTGTGGAAACTTTGGCAGTTGGAGGCTTTTGCTTGCATGACCTTGTTTCTTAACATCTTCATGTGGGGAAAGGCTGGTGAAATGTACTGGGCTGGTAACTCTGGAGACCAGAGCCACTGAGCCAGGAGCTAAGTAACTAGGGGCAGGCTAGGCCTCTGGTAGCACTTGGCTTTGGGGTGCCTGGCCGTGTTTCCCTGCCAAGATCCTTCTGCCTGGGTTCTAGGTTTCTCCATGTTAATTGCTGTCAAGGCCCTGGGATGGGACGTGCACACTTGTAGGCTTCTTGCAACCAATCTTTTAACTGAGTTAGTATTTAGAGAGGAAAAACCCAGACAATTTTAGACCAAACCCACTGCTCTTTGCTGGCTTTCCCCTCACTGCCTGGCTACCGACTTTGCACCTTCTAATCTAGCACAGATGGTAAGGTAGCCTTTCTGAGGCACAAGGCCTATCATGTCATTTGTTCTCTCAAAACTGCCCCATGGATTTCTGCTTTGCTCAGAGTAAAATGCAAAATTATTCCAAAGGACTGCAGGGCCCTGCAGGTCCAGTGCTGTTGTCCCCGCCGAAGCCCCTCCACAGTGTGTCCTGGCCCGCAGCCACCTTGCCCAGCCTGGAGGCCCCTCTGCTGCCCTATGGGCATGCCAAGCCCTCCCTGAGCCCAGCTCACTATGCCTGTGCCCAGGACCCTCCTCTGTCAGACTTGGATGGGAGCCTAATGGTGAGGCTCCTTGAGATCAACCCCCCCAACAGGTCCCTCCTCATGGTGGTCACTGCCATCTGTTATGCTGTGCCCATGAAAACCTGCAAGGACAGCAGCCGGCTTGCCTTTCCCGGAGTGTCTCCAGAGTGTTCGAGCACACATGGGTGGATGCAGGAGTAAAGGGCACTGTCCGCATGGACAATGATGGCATGGAGGTAGCTGGCTGTGTCTGTGTAGCCCGAGAGCTGTGCAAGGTGCTTCGCATGTATAAACACAGGCCGCCCCACTGCGGGGCCTGCTGTCCTCCTGCCCTGGGTGAGGAAACCAACACAAGTGGCTAGGTGCTTGGCCATGATCGTAGAATGCTCAGTTAAAGAGGCCAGAGGGGTGCTGCGGCATCCTTCGCTTGCTCACAGGTGGGGAACCATACCCAGGGAACGGAAGCCTCTGCGTTGAGGTGTAAGTCAGCCTGCACTGCATCCACGGCCCGGATCTCTTCTCATTTGCAAACTGACTTCGTGTAACATTTCTGCCTGTTTTCAGTTTTGGTGCTGGTGAGGGTTAGGGGTGAGCAGCCGCTGGGCCTCCCCTATTGTCCCTTGGCCCCTGCAGGCTGCAGAGCCACCACAGCCCAATCTTTCCCTGGCTGCCAGAGCCCCATCTTTACAAGACAGGAGCTGCACACATCACTGCAAGGCGCCTGGCACATCATAAGCACTGAGCAGCCCTTTCGGGGAGAAAGTGAACGAGTGATGACAGCAATTTTGGAAGCAAAGAAGCTTTTTGCCAGTCAACCATGCTTTGCAAGGGTGGCGAACTCTGTCCAAGACAACCTTTGCCAGAGGACAGCTGCCTCTGGGCAATGTTCCAGGTGCAGAGAAGGCTTCAGAGGAGCAATGGTTGCAGCCTACCTGGTACAAATACCCACTGCCACACCTGCTACCTCTGGGTCCGCCTTCCAGAGCACAGGTAGATGACATCACCACGTTAACACTGTGTGTGTGTGTGTGTGTGTGTGTGTGTGTGTGTGGTGCTGGGGCACATGTGAGGGGCCAGGTTTACAGGAAGCGGAGAGAGGGCCCAGGTGGCAGCAGGGAATATGGGCATCTGGCCCCTGTGTGAGGCCCGTCTCCTCTCACCTGTGGGGCCCACGAGTGCCTGCTCATACAACTCTTCTCCCCTCCCAAACTTGGCCTCTCAGCCCTGCCATCAGGACAGCAGAAGCCTTGCATTGGCAGGGCATGAAATATAGGGACAGGAACTATAGCCCAGCCCCTGCTATCCTTCCCAGAGCCCTGCCCTGGGCTTTGCCAAGCAAGGCAGCATTCCAGCACCATCTCTGTAGTGAGGCTCAGCAGCTCCAGGCCGGTGGGTGTCTGGCTGGGTGTGGCCCTGAGTAGATAGCTGTTCACCACCATGAGCAGGACACCCATGGGCCAATGAGGGAGTGTGCCCTACCTGGTCCCCAAGAGGAGTCGGGTCCCCATGGAGCTGCCAGACTTGCCCTGGGTCACAGGGATGTGGAGAAGAAGCTACTCTGGTGGTCAGGCAGCTCCTCTTCCTGTGCTCTGCACGTGCCAGCAGCATGAGTGTGGGAGCCCCTGACCTCCTCCAGGACCCGGATGTCCAAGCATAGCTTTGAAGCCTCACTCCTACCATATTCCAGCGAGTCCATGCTTAAAAATGCCAACACTTGTGTATTTAAGGTCACAGTTAATTACCTATAGGTTTGACCTTTGCATCATCTATAATCAAACCTCTTAAAGTGAAATGTTTTCTCTGAATTTTAAAGATGCTAAAAGTCATGATAAATCCATGAGGCACACTGTGACAGAGACTTCTTGCACACTGTTTCTCATCATCTGCCCTCATTTTACAGGTGGGGAAAGTGAAGGCAGGGTGGGCAGCCAGGAAGCCGGCTTGGGGGCGCGGGAGCCGTCCTGGCCCGGCTGTGCCTCGGGGCAAGTGCTGCGCTCCTCAGCACTGAGCACTCGCTGTTACACTCACATGTGGTGGGCAGCCTGGCTCTGGGGACTGTCAGATTCTCTCAGAAACAGCAGCGCGGCCTACAGCCCCTTGCTTACCGCTAAGTGCAGTGGACTCTTGGTAGCACCAGATTCGGACTCTTCAAGCCCAATGTTGGTTCTCTCCAAAAGCTGTAGGGCAAAAGAAAGCATCAGCATTTAAGTCCAGTTTTTAAAACGAAGTCATACTCTCTCAATACTAATGCTGGCATTAATGAGGATGTAGTCCTCAACAACTTAGGAATTGGCGTTGCTCACCAGCAACATCTGAATTAAACTACAGCTTGTCTAAAATAAATAGGCTGCAAATATTTAAACTTCTGGGTCCTCTTAGCATTTGCTATTCAAAAAGACTTTCATCCTTGAAAGACACCCAGGTTTACCAGGCCCGTAGAGCACACTACATCTGTGACTGCCTAGTCATTGGTGATCCTGAAAAGCCGTGATGCCTGCTGCTTTCTCCGTCACATCACACAGCCTTAGAGAAGGGGCAGAAAGGGAAGCAAGGCCGTGCCCTGGGGCTTGCACGCCGGAAGGAGAAGCACAGCGAGGCAAACGCACAGCAAGGAAAACACCCAAAGGTGATACGCCATGGAAATAAGTAGGGTGACATAAAAATGCAGTGCTGGGGACTGCATTAAGGGTGGGCCTTTCCCAGGAGGTGGTGTTTGGGGTTAAGGCCAAAAGCCCAGCGCAGCATTGCATGCCTGTCACTCCAGCGCTTGGCAGGCTGAGGCAGGAAAATTGCTGAGGGTTTGAGATCAGCCTTGGCTACATAGTAAGTTCAAGACCAGCCTAAACTACGGAATCAGACCCTGTCTCAAAACAGAGTGCTTATGAGAATAAGAAAATTAAAACCGACCAAAGCGAGGGAGGAGAGAGTGTGGAGGAGGGAGGCTTCGATTACACACAGGGAGTGGGGACGGGCCAGGGACCCCAAGCCTGGAGAAGCCAGCATCACCAGGGCGTGGTGCTAGCGAGGGTGTCAGCAGAGGCCATGCCCTGGCGCTGGCAGAAAAACAAGCTTCCTGGGCCACTTGTGCATGACTTTGACCTCAGGAACTAATTGCCAATAGAGAACTAGGTGAACACAGGAGGAGGCAGGGATCTGGACACTGGCCCCTTCACAGATATTTAAGGAGTCCCTTAAGTGCTGTCCACACCCCCAGACAATGCATGAGTGGAAAACATGATAAGTAAAATGGTTTAGGAATGGATTTGTCAGAGGGGCCATATGACAACAGAAAGAGGTCAGGAAGTTTGCCAGGAAGTCCAAGCACTGTGGTCAGGGTTCTGACTTTTCCTGAGCAAGATGGAAATCCCCTGGGATTCCTGGCGCAGACGGGGGGCCTGAGCTAGCTTTGCAACTCCAGGGAGGCCACACAGAGGCCATCTGGGACCTGGAATGGTAAAGAAAGAAAAATGGCTGTCTAGAGCAGCAGGAAGCCACAAACCAGGGAGAAGCTGGTTTGTGAGTGTTTGGGGTGGGAGAATCAACCAGGTTTGCTGATGCACTATAAAGGAGTGTAACGCAAAGGAGGAAGCCAAAGGCGACTCCTGGGGTTTGCCTTAAGAACCTGGAATGATGGAGCTGCCAGAAACAGGGATGAAGACCCACAGTGGTGGACGGGAGAGCAGCGGGGGACTTAGGAAGGGTTCAGCTTGAGATGTCTGAAAGCCCCTAAAGGTACATTTTAAGTAGAGAGCTGAAAGGGATTTCTGTTTGGGGTTCAGGGTACTTAGAGCCGTAGACTGGGTGAGATGACAAGGGGTAAGGTTAGGAGTCCAGGGGAACAATTAAGAGAGCTGGAGAGGTGGAGCAGGAAGCCAGGAGAGGGTGGGCTCTGGAAATCAGTGCAGAGAGAACCTGGGAGCTGCGGGAGCCAGCTGCCCTGTCAACGTGTTGATCTCATGTAAGCGAAGCCTGGAATTCACCACTGGGCAAGGTCAAGGGAGGAGGCTACTAGCTACTGACAAGAGCCGCACACTGATGCTTTTTTTTGACAAACAGGAAAATCAGAAAGGACTAGCAAGGAAGATAAATACCCTGCACCAGTCTCTATTACCCATCAGACTCTGTCTCTTAATCTTGCCCAAAGTTCTCCTCCATACAGGGATGGGTCCAAAGCCCTGCTGTATGGCAACTACGGTGACTGTCACCCGCCACTCCAGCCTCCTGGAGATGGGCTTGGGCTGCCCTCCATGGCAAGGGCTGGACACCTAAAAGCTACATTTGCTACATTCCCTAGAGCTAGGGTTTCCAGACGTGATTTAAGTCCTTCCAGTTCATGGCACTAATGTGGAATTTTGAAGACTGAAATGAGGGATGGGAAATCTACACGATTCTGCTGGGGAGCATTTTTGTCCTTTAGCTTCCAAGGTTTGGCTGTACAGAAGCAGGAGGGGGGCACAGAGCCTTCATTTCCAGGCAGCCTGGATCAAGCCAAGAGCTCGAGTGGCTCCAGGGGATTGTAAGTGGCAGTGGTGACAGTCCCTGAAGGGCAGCAGGCTGAAGTGTCCATGGAGCGCGCCGCCCTGCAGGCTGCCTCTGACCTCCAGCTCCTTCCCTGGTCAAGGGGAGGGGCAGGTCATTTCTGGAGGCCCAGCCTAGAGTCCACCCTTCGGACAATTAATCTTGTAAACAACCATTTTACACAGTTACATCTTTTCTTGCACCAAGTAGGTAGGGTAGTTCCCACTCTCTGCTAATGAAACAAAATGATTCAAAGAGGAATATGGATTTTTATATATTTTTTCTTAACGACTATGATGAATGGGAAATTACAGTAGCCAAAACACTGAGAAGCAAAACTTCCCCCCAAATCTTCCCATTTTACTCCTTGAATGTTCCCAAACTTTTCATGTGAAAAACACATCTAAAAGTCATTGTGTGGAATGATACTCTTTTCATTTAAAATAAAAACATGTATCACCATGATGGCATATACAGAGAAAAAAACCCCTGAAAAATACAAACTCTATAATATTTAACACAATGACCTACAGTGGATGACAGATGGGTTTCATTTTCTTCTTTATATTTTCTGACTTTGTTTTTGTAGAGAATGTGTTTTTATTGCTACTACAATAAAAAAACTCAAAGCTGCTTTTACTTGAAAAAAAAAAAAAGCTCTTAACCTATTTTATTTCATATAATGCTGCCATAGGAAGTATACAAATCCTCAGAGAGAACGGGAATCCTTTCTGGTCAGTGTACGTGGGGCACAATACAACAATGTCAGGATTTTTTGGTAGATCAAATAACAATGTAAGAATTAACAGCTCAAAGTATAAAATTTCAAATTTAAAAATAGCACAGTACAATAATCAGATTGGAAGTATGAGCTATTTTATATTTGTTTCTTATTAGTGTAGGAATAGAACTTGGAACTTAAACTATAATTTGTCAAAATTTAACTTTTACTTAAAAGTAACTAACTTTGAAACCTATCACTAAGCAGCTGAAATGAGCGAGCTTCCCGGCCTCCGAGCTTCCCGGCCTCACGCATCCTGCACACATCTGCTCTTTGCTTCCTTTTGTAACATTATCACCTGCAAAGCTTCCAGGAATTGACAGTGTGTACCAACAGTGAATCCTGTTCTAGAGTGACCTTTTGAGCAAAGGACACAGAATCATTTTCCTCACTGTTACAAACAGGACAAGCCGGGACAAGACGGCGACATTCTGTCCACAGTCCCGTTAGACATTTCCCACAAGCTTAGCTGCAGAGTGACACCCTTCTGCACGCACAGCTGGCTCCCTCTCCCGCCATGTGACACCGCACTTCTCTAGTGCAGAAATAATTTTGTCAGTGTCTTCCACATGTCAGAGCCTGGGCTTAGAACCAGCATTCAACTGCATGGTGAGCAAATGTCATTGCTGACCCCACAGCTAAGTCTAGCAGGGAGCACGTGGAAGTCCGTGGGCAACAAAGGCAGCAGTGAAAGATTCCTGGGAGCACAAGGACAAGCCTGACACAGAGTAAGGGCCGGGGATGGCTCCTCCTAACACTGCATCCTGCACTGGGCCCTGGGCCAGGAGTCAGCCCAGCATGGTAGCAGCTGGTCCAGGCAAAAGGAAGAGCAGCAAGAACTTTACATCCAGCACATCTGACAGCAACTCAGAAGCTCCCTGTAGATGTGAAGAGCGAAAGAGGAGTGACCAGGCCCAGTATGAAGCAGAGCCCTTGTGGAGTAACTTAGGTGCAGAGTGGTCCCAGAGTGGTTGTCCAGCCCAGGAAAGTTTTGAGTGTTCCGAGACAATGATTATAAACATGGGCATAGAGCTGGGCGTGGTGGTGCATGCCTGTAATCCCAGCACTCGGGAGGCTGAGGCAGGAGGATTGTTGTGAGTTTGAGACCAGCCTGAGCTACAAAGTGAGCTTAAGGCCAGCCTGAACTGCACAGTGAGACCCTGTCTCAAAAAAAAAGACAAAAAAAAAAAAAATAATAAACATGGGCATCAAATCTGGATGGTTGTTCAGGTGCTGAAGGACGTCAGGCAAGGCAGAGGAGACTGTTGGCTTTTAGAAAAACTTCCTGGCTGCTAAGACTTTTGGCTTTTAGAAAAAACTCTTCCTGGCTGCAGTGTGGACAGCAAACTACACAGGTGCTAGGAGCAGGAACTGAAGCCATTGAAGCAGGAAAAGCCATGAGGCTGCTTCAACCACAGAGGATTCTCAATCCTGAGCTAGTGAGTCGGGGAGCACCCCTGGTGCCCCAGGGCAGAAGAGGTGAGGAAAATGGAAGGAAGGGGGTATCTGGGCTTTCTGCTGACTCGCTGGTAATTACATATGAGCACTGCGCTTGGCATGGACATGACGCTTTTAATGTGGTTTCTGTCTGTGTGGAGCTCGTAGACCTGGAAGGTGTAATGGGCTAGCTCACTGGCCAAGCACTGGGGGGTAGGAAGAGGCTCAATCAGGGGTGACATCCACTTTTCTAGCACTGGTATCAGAGTGGACAGCAACAACTCCTTGAAGATAAAAAAAAACAGAGCAAACAGAATTGGGGAGAGAAAGGAGCCCTGAGTTGTGGCTGGAGGAGCTGCTGGAACACCCAGGGGGGATGTCTAGAGAACAGCAGGATGCAAGAGTGAGGCTCAGAGGGGAGATCTGGGATCATCAGTGATGGCAGTTGCGTGATGCTCCCACCAAGGGGAGGCCATCCAGGAAGAATGGGTACCAAGAGAGTGCATGGGGGCAGGAAGAGAACCCCAGTATTTAAGGGTTTGGAAGAAGAGAATCTGTACAAGGGGACTGAGGAGTGGGCAGAGAGGCAGTAGGAAGACCAGGAGAGGGAGATGGGGTTGGTGCTGACGACAGTGATGGGGCCATGACGGGGGCCGTGGCAGTGGCCACCGTGATATTAAAGCAAGCAGTGGGGATGCAGGATGATGTTGGATAGTCTCACTGATAAAAGCTGAGCCAGGGACTCTACGAGGCAGTTATGTGCATGATCTCTACTGTGCCTCAAATAACTCAGTAAGTAATTTTTGCAGATTTACCCACCCATGAAGGAGAGACAGGAACTGGAACTCAGGTCTAACTATCCATGCTCTCCACCCTTCATGGCACTACCTTCCAATCAGTGGCTGAGCTGAAATGCTTTCCTGGTAATTCACAAAAAAACAGCAAGGATACATGCAGGAAATACAGAGATTTTTTAAATGCATGTGTGTCTCAGGTATGTCTTTTTGTGTCTTTGACTTCACAGTCCTTTTAATCCTTGCATATCCCCTCAATTTCGCAGGCACAGTAAGTGCTCATCTTGTCACAAGCTGTCACTAGGGACATTAATTGGAATCTGGCTCCTCTTAGTTCCCTTCCTTCAGTGATTCTGCTCTGGGAGTCATGAAGACAATGAGAAACTCATGGGAGAAAAATAACTTGCATGTCATTTCCAAACACGTAAAATCTGAGGATGAGGCT